>JAODAL010076518.1:0-13597 GCA_025379985.1 Phyllomedusa bahiana | reverse complement strand
AGGCAGGGGCTGGGCCCTGAAAGGGCCTGGGTGTAAATTCACCAACCGATTAAAACCCCTTTGCCAGAATCTTTTTGTCCACATTGAGCACGTAGGGGACCCCAAATTCCAAGTGGGAGGGAAATTTTTCCCCTTTTTACAAAGGCCCAAAAGCGGGAACCCTCCTCATTGACTTTGGCAAAAAGTCTGTGGAGAGACATCTTTTTTACCTCAGTCAAGGGGGGGCCCAAGGTGTCCTTAAAGGTCATAAAACTCAGATGTTAAATCATCAGGTCCTGGCGATTTTTTTGGGACGAGCCCCTCAATCGCCAGGCTGATTTCCTCTTCTCTGATCTCTTCTATCAAAACATCAAGAGAGGAGGGCGTGGCCGGAAGCCGCGAGAGGGCTGTTTGAGAGTGAGCTCCTGTAAAGAAGGCTGAAAATCGCGTTTCCCCGAAATTTTTACACCTAAAGGGGGTAAAAAAAGACCCACCACACATGAAGACCCCCAGAACGCTCCATCGCGCCCGGAAAGGCGCTACGGCACGAATTTTTCCGGGCAGAGTGCACCTCCGCCCATTGTTGCCCCGGGGCCCCCCTTACCACGTGGTCCGCACCCCCCCGGGGGGTGCCGAGGGGGCCCTCCTGCCAGGAAAACCTGACTCCCGGCCTTTCCTCACCCCACCCGGCCGGGAAACGAGAGCCTTCACCGCAGCGCGGGGACCGTGGAGATCGCGGCGAGCAGCGAAAACAGGGCGGCAGCAGGTCCGGGGCCTAGCCCCGGGCTTTTCCCCCATCTCGTCGGGGTTTTGCCCCCCCTTTCCCCTGCCGTCACAGCCCCCTGCCGTCCCCGGGCCGGGGCGCATCGGGGGAACAGCTAAGCCCCAAAAAGGGCACAGCAGCTTACGGGGCTAACCCCGGGATTAATCATAACCGGGGGGTTCAGGGGAATCTGTGGCCGTGTCTCCCACCCCCCTCCAACCGGGGGATTCTGGCCGCCCTTGCCTGGCGGCCCCCGCATTTTCACCAGCCCCTCACAGCCGGACTCCCCACCTCCCCCATGGGCTGAGCGCCCCATCAATACCCACCAGAGTGAGCTGAAACTTCTTTTGATTGATGTTAAAACGGCCCAAAAAGAAGAAAAGCGGGCACTCAGACAAGATATTAAAATGATGGCCTCGGGTGGGCCGGAGGACGATCACGCAATACTAGAAGAAATATAGCCCAAATCACCCGGCATCCTGCACAAATTTTACCTTAAAGAAATGGCGCCCATTTAAAGGATTCGACAAAGAGGTCGCCGAACAATGTACGGATTCGGGGTCCCCCCAGAACCCCGGGCGAAAAAAACCCTGCAGGAGGTTCTGGACTCTCTTTTTTCAAGTGCGGGGATCTGCCTCCCCCTCCATTTAAAGCTTAAGGAGCGCAAGACACTGGCCCAAGGGGCTTTTCCTTCCTAGAGACTCATCTGCGTCCCCACACACACCCTAAAGGGGGAAGGAGAAGGCGAGGGGGGGCGTCCTGGATTTTAAAGGGGCCTCGATTCAGTGTTTGGATCTTTCGTGGATTCCCTTACAAAGGGCCCCCAAAAAACCATTCTTCAATTTTAAAGGGGTCAAACACACCCAAAAAACCCGCGGGAATTTTCCCTTTTTCCCCTTTACAGCTCGCAGGGAAGGCCGCCCCGCTACCCTTAAGTCCTTTGGGACCCCCACCCTTCTGCGACACCCTTGGGATCCCCAACCAAAAATGGATGAGGGGAAACTGTTTGCCCCCCTCCTCCCCCGCGGGGGACCTGCAGAGCCCGCCATCCCGAAAGGACGCCTCCGGGACATCCCCTCCCCCCCCGGGCCCCCGGGCGTTCCCTGCCATGTTAAAAGGATCGTTTGCGCCCCCCCTCTTGGTCCGGGTCCCGGTGGGATTGTACCCTTTTCCTGAAGGTTTTGGGCTTCATGGACATGGGTAGGTGATGGGGGTTTATTCAAAATGTTTTACCCAGTTCTCTGCTGTTGGGCTAATGTTTCTTGTATTTTTTAACTTTTTTCGATGGGGGCCAAGTTCTTCTAGTCATTTCAGATTTTCGGTCCGGTAGCCCCTTTCCCTTCTTCCACTTTACGTGGCACAAGGTTTGGTCTCTTTATAAGGAGGGGGGGGGTCCAAAAGGGGTTCTTTTTGCGAGGACCTCTTTTGGGCCCTTCTTGGGAAACTTTGACACACCCCCTTTCCCCCCACGACCAAAGACTCTTCCCTGGCCCCGTCCCTAAACTTACTTCTTTTCTGGTTATATTCTTGGTTTTTGGGCTAGAGGTTGTTTTTTATTAGTCTTTTTTCCCTAACCCTGTGTCTGCTTTCCCTCTGTTCCTTTTATCTTCCCCCCTTCCCCTCTTTCCCTTGTAAAATAGGTCATTTTCGCTTTTGGGGTTTTTGACTGACTAGATTTATCTTCACACTTGCTTAAAAATTAAACTTGTCCCTATGGTCCGGTGGTTATTTTTGAAGTAAAGGGGCCCTTAATTCGAATAAGGCGACGGGCCCTGAGGGAATTAAGGTTTTACGGGCCGATATAGTGTTTCTGCAAGGACCTTTTTAAGCTGGGGGGTTTTTTCTTTTGCCGGCACTTGTCCCCACGCTTTTAGTGCTTCCAACCATCTAAGAAGGGGGATACCCATTTTGATCTCTAAGTTGCCTCCCCGGGGGTCCCTCCTCCTTATTGATCCAGCAGGGCTTTTAAAACCCTTCGGCCCATTTTATAATGGCCCTTGACCCTTTGTAATTGTATGTCCCTAACTCTGCACGATAGCCTTTTTTAAACAGAGTGTCCCAAAAAATTTTCTGGAGCCCCCCTTTCCCTCGTTTTGGGGGGATTTTTTAATTTGATATTCTCCGAAGTTAGGATCGCTCCCCCGGGGGGGGTGGGGGTCGGAGCACCCCCAGGCTAACTTTCCTCACCTTTAAAAATTATTGGGGCTAAAGGCCTATTCGATTGTGGGCCCTAACCACCCTAAAGAGAGGGAATTTACCTTTACTCCCCCCCAAAAAACCCCACCCCAGGGATATACTTTTTTGGAAAATACCCCCACGCTAGGGCCCTTCAGGTTCTGAGATAGGCTTCACGTGGTGGAACACGCCCCGGTCAGGGTCGAAAAATTTTTAGGCCCCTCACCACCAGAACTGTCTTTGGAAGGTTAAATAAATCTTCCTTAAAAAACCCCCGATTCATGGGAAAAGTTGGGGATGCACTGTTGCTACTTGAAACAATGTGGATCAGTTGCTCATACTACCCTGTGGGGCCCATAAAGCTTTTTTTTAGGGGCAATGATCGCGTTTTGGGTTCCAAACTTAAAGGGGGACGCTGAATCCAAAATCTCCCCCGCGGAAAGTTTAAAAACCTCCAGAAGAAGAGTCCCAATCCCCCGTCCCTCCCCCCCCTGAGGCGGATAGTGACATTAGAAATGAGTTAAGGACTTTGCCACTCGACAATCGGAGATTACTCCCTACTCCAGACAAAGGTTTTTTGAATATGGCAATAAGGCCACACTATGTGGCGCCCAGCTTAAAGAGGGGGCGGCTAATTCTATGCCGCAGGTTTTTAAGGGCAGAGACGCACCCCTTTTAGCCCCAGAGACCTAAAAAATTATTCTTTTTTTTTTCCCCAAAGCTTATCCCTGTCATGGGGACCCCCGGAGAATGAGGAGATGGCGCTCCTGTATTCGGGACTTCCTACAGACTTGCCCCCTAGTAGTTCCCCCAGGGGCCCTCTGCACCCCTTAATCCCCGGGAGATGGGAGGAATTCTGGAAGTAATGAAGGCCCTTTCCCTCGGGGTAAAGACCGGGCCCTTTGGCTTCCATATTGCATTTTTAAGGTTTCCGAAGTCTTAGGCCCCACATGTGACCCTCTATAATTTCCCTTTTGGAAGGCCTCCCAATCCCTACATCTATGTCCCATCCCCCCTCACCCTTGTTTCAAGGGGGGACAAAAATCCGCAGATAGCCAAGTTTTAGGCCCCCTAGCCCCCCTAAATTCGGAATAAAAATTTTTACTAAAATACTGGGGCCACAGACGGGGGCCCCGGGGTTTCCCCCGCTGATCAAAAAAGGACCAGGTAGGTTTTGTCCCCTTTGTAGGGGGGGGGGACAACCAGAAAAGAAAAATGACCCTGTTTGAGGTCTTGAAACCCATCGGAAAAGGCCCTTTCCCCTTGTTTGGATGCAGAAAAGGCCTTTGATCGGCGGGTGGCCATCCCATTTGAAAATTGGATGTTTTGGGTTTTTAAAGATCTTTCCTTTTCTGCCATTAAGATCTTTTTTTCCCCCATCAGCGGGGATTTTGCCCCATCATACCCGCCCCTTTTAAGATTTAAAAAAGGGGCCGGGCAGGGATCCCCCTTTTCCCCGCCCTTTTTTCTCTAGCATTTTAACCCCTTGCGCGCCATCAGAAATCATCCCCGACATTAAATGGGTTATGGTTAGGGGGAAAGATTCAACTCTCGCTGTTTTTGGGCATATTCTGTAACATGACCGCCTAATTTTTCACTCCCTTCCCTCATGCGCTATTGGAACGGTTTTGGGTTTCCCTCTCCCGGGTACAAAGTAAAAAACAAAAAAAAACAAAGCCCCCCCCATAAAAAAAACCCCCTGAGTTCTATCCCCTTCAGGGGTAACTTCCCGTAAAATGGCAGCTCAATCCCCTTTAAAAACCTATTTCCTTTTCATGACAGTACGACTCCCTTTATCAGGCTAATTTTCCCCCCACTGTTCAGGGAGCTGAAGGCCCCCGCCAAAAATGGCATCGCTGCCCATTTCCCTTTTTCGGCAGGATCAACACAGTCAAATGTCCATTTTACCCAAGTCTTATACCTTTTTGAAACCTTGCCTTGGGGATTCCTCTGGGGAGTAAAAATTTTAAGCGGCGTTCTCCTTTTTTCGGCCCAGGGGAGGCTAGAGGGCCAAGGTGTCTCATGACAGGCAGGAAGGGGGGGGGCTGGCCCGTCCCAAACTGACACATATTTTGGGCCACCCATCTTTCCCCATCCCCGCATGGACCGCCTTACGCTCTTATCAAAAAGGATGGGGTGGAGAAATTGTGGTTTTGGCCCCCCACCCTTGCTTCCTTGGGGGTCTCGACCACTGACGATGGTCTGAACTTATGGGCCCGATCAATTTACAAACCAAATTTGGACTTGTAGGGGGCAGGGTTTAGCCCCCTCACCGGGCCCCCTCCTTTGGCCTCCTTTGTCGTACCCCCTCTTACCCACTAGTCCCCCCCGGCTACTTGCCGACCATGGCGGGGCGGGATCTTTTTGTTTCACGGATATAGCGGGGGCTCAGGTCGCAGGCTGGCTTTTGAGACTTTCAGAAAGGGGCATGGATTCCCCAGGCCCCAAATTTCACTACTCCGGTTGCCCACCTTCTTTTCCCCTGAGGGCAGACCCTCCCCCCTCCGCCCCTTGAGTCTATCTGAAGGCGGGGGGGGTTCGACAAAGGGTCTTATTTCGGGAAATTTTCACTCTTAAATGACCTTTTTTTCCCGTGAACCCCGATCATCACATGAAGAAGTGGGGGGAAATATATGGGTGGCCATTCCCTATTCAACTGGCAGCACAATTTGGGAAAGGGGGCAGCTAGGTCGTCCGTTTGCTTGCCCAGAAGGAGAACTTGTATAAATTCTCCCTTTTGGTTACCACACGCCTGATTCCTCCAAAGTGGGTTCCCCCCAAACCTCTCCAATGTTGGAGATGCAGGTGCGGTGGGGACTTCTTCCCAATTTTTCTGGGACTTGCCCCGCCTTGGACGTTCGGTTCAGGGCCGGGATTTAAAGGGGGGCATTTGGGGGTGGGTGTTCCGCTTTATCCAATGTATACTTGCTCAAAGGGCCTGGGGGGAACCTTTCCGGGGCAAACTAGACTCATGTTGCACATCTCACGGCAGCCAGATTGCCTGATAGCAAAAGTGGAAACAAAAAGCCCCCCCTGGGACATCGATTTGATCCCTAGGGTGAAAAGGGGGTAGCCGAATGGAAACCTATGGCCTCCTTTCACATAACAGACATCTTTGACAGGACCTGGTCTTTATGGGGCCATATTTGGGTTTAACCCCCCTAGGGTTTATACAGAATGGCCATTAAAGCCTTAGACCCACTTCCCTCATCCCCCCCCCCCTCTCTCCCCTTGTTTTTCCCCCTCCCTTGTCTGTTTGTCTTGTTTTGGGTCTTCTCTTTTTCTTTAATTTTTGATCTATATGTTTCTTATTCTAGATTTTGAGGATTGCAGATTTTTATTCTCTATAATTTTTATTTTGGCAATAGCCCTAGAAATCTTCAGTTTTTTATCAATTTATTTATTTTTTTTGAGCTACTGCAGTAGCAAACTTATGGTTTAATTGTTGTTACCGTTTATAAAAAAATTGTAATAAAACTTTCCCAAATTGGAAAAAAAAAAAACAAGAGAGGGGGTTTACCCGGTTTTTAGAAAAGTTTCAGCCAGGAAACCCCACATCCCATCCCGATCAAGATCCCTCCTGCCATGAATGTGAGTAGGAGGGTCTGACGACCTCCAGGATCCCTGATTAGACTTCTCAGGGGCCCCCACTACAATCAGTCCAACCAATCTTAATATTTACTGACATCTTGCAGTTTCTGTAGGGTCGGGGAAACGGTATCCCATAACCTTCAAAAAACCCCAAAAATGCGTGTTATCGTATGACCTTCATGAAGCAAGGACTTCACTTGGAGATTTCCCCGCGGCTACCCCCTCGAGACAAAACATTGAGTTTCCCCTCAGACCCTGGTAAAGGGGAAAATGCTCAGGCTCCCGAGGCTCGAACCTGGGGGAAGAACTTGGACACCCTTTGTTTTGAACACTCCCCCCACTCAGCTTACTACTACACAGACCCTCAATGGGATTGGCTCTGAAAAAAATCCCCCAAAGGACTGTCTATCTCCGCTTCTTCCAAAAAGGAGACGAATTAGCCTCCCTAACCTCTTCCCATAGGGGGGTTCCGTAAATTCAAAAAAAGAAAACAAAATTTAAAAGTGGTCGGAAATTCCACCTCAAAAGCAGACACCCGAAGAGATGGCCCCCTCCTTTAAAAAAAACCTGTCTATCCAGACCTAAGACCCCTAGATAGGTGAACCCCCCGTGGGGTGGGGGGTGCCGGGTTGGAATCCACCAGGCAGCCCCACTAGCTATCTTTTTAACCCCACCTGCATAAGTCAGCTTGTCTCTGGGGAAACCCCCCTGTCCCCGGGCCCTCTGACAGTTTTTAAGCCCCCCCAAAGACCACCTCCGACTTGTAAAAAGATAGGGCTTGATCCTCATAAAAGACACTTCTGTCCCCCCTTGGACGGGGCCATAGATGTTAAATAACGAAGTTCCGTCCCTTCATGAGGGGCATCTAAATCAAGCACCCCCCCATTTCTAATTCAATCACCCTCGGGATTGTAGGGCTGTAAAAAGTAGGCCCCTCTGCTATACGCTCGGTTGCAAGAGACCAGTAGGGGGGCTCCGCCCGGGGCCCCTTCCCCTTTTTGCCTTAAATACTGCCGCTGAAACCCGGCAGCCTGGTCTCCTGCAAAAAAGAATGTTGCGTCTAATGGGCCAAAAAATCAAATCCCGAAAACCGACCCCGGAAATCTACTTAATGCTGGCAACGTTAAGGGAAAATCCCAGGGCCCACCGTAGTGGCGTCCCCCAAACCTGGGGGGAGTAAATTTTAGACGGCTTTTTTCCCTTCCCCCCTTGCCCTGTGCCATTCCCCACCATCAGACGACTTTTTTGTCCCTTTTTAAAGGACCCAGATGTTTTCCCAAAAACCCCCCCGGGTCCTTGCCCCTTTTGGTTCTAGGCCGGGTCCCCCCCCTAGGACATTTTTTTCCCTACGGGGGGGGACTCGGCCCCCCCTTTGTGGGGCCCTGATTCACTGCAGTTTCCCGGAAAACCCTACCCTTTGCCCCCCTCCCCCCGATGGGGGGGCAAGTCACCCGGGGAAAGGGAAACCCCCGGTTTGAGAGACCAATCAGGGGGGGGCCCGGTTAAACCCCCTTCCTTTGGCATCTGGTTGGGGGGAAAAGAAGACCCTTACACCCCCTTTTTTTTTTCCCCTGCTTCTTCCCCTTTGCCATCTTCCTCTTTCCCCTCCATCCCCATGCCCCATGGGGGGTTTTTAGGGACGGAAAACCCCTTCCTCATTTTGAGCCTCCAAAATTTTCCTCATTAAATTCACTACCTTTTGGGGGCCTCAGGGGTAGCTTTAAACCCGGGAGGGGGAAATCAGAAATCCCCCTAGAATCCCCCGGGTTGTGAGGTCCCCGGGGTTCGCCCATTTTTCCCCTCTCTTTGGCGCTTTTCCTGACCCCCTTATTTGGGGCAACGCTTCTTTTTCCCCCTTTCCTCACGGGCCACCCACTCCTTAAACCCTGCCAGTCTCCCCCCCCAGCAGAACCAACCGGGCTTTCTCCCCCCGGGGGTATTGAAGGCATTGGAAAAGGGAAAACGTGGAAAAGGGGCTAAACCCGGGTTTGTCCCAATTGGCCCAAAATTTGGGGCCAACGAATCTGTGCACGGGAAAATGCAGCAAGGTGCCCCAAAAGGGCCCCACAAAAATGTCCCACTTTTTCCCGGCGCTTGCAGCTGACTCGAAAATCGTGGGGGTTGCCAAAACCGGGAAAACCCCAACTTCGGGCTGCCCCTTTGGAAAGAAAATCTGGATGCGACCCCTTTCCCAAAGGGAATTTGGAAAACAGATGGTTTTAGGGGAAACCGGGTTTTCCCCAAAACCCCTGAGCTTGCCCAAAATGCCCCAAGCCCCCCACCAAATCCCAAAAATTCCCCCCTTGTTTTTTTTTTAAAGGGAAAACCCACCACCCCCCATATCGGCCCCCCCACGTCATGATGTCAATAAAAGGGAGATTTGCTCGTTATGGTTGGGAAACGGTCACCCCCCTTCACGTTTTTTCCCTGACGAGAAAAACCGCCTGGCCAGCAAAGTCTCGCCAGCCGGGCTAAATCCATTGCCCCCTTTGGGGTTTCCCCCCAAAGAAGACTCAAAGGCCCTTGGGCCGAACAAAGCTAAACATCAAACTAGGGGCCCATATGATGAATAAAGGGCATAGATTTCCTTCCCCTTGAAGCCCATTTTTAAAGCAGACTAAACCCACCCTTTCCCCTTTTGGGGGACATTATCATTGCCAACCCACCTCAGAGGGACAAACTTTCCCTACGGGGACTACCCTCCCCCGGGTTTGCCCGGAGAGACCACTTTATCTCCCCCGCCCCTTTGCTCTGGGAAGGGCTGAGTGGCCATCCTCTCAAACCAAAAAGGTTTGATAAAACCTCCTTACCCCTCCATTGATCGATCTCAAAACCTCTCTTTAAAAGCCTCCAGAAAGTGTCGTTCCCAAAAAAACCCTGTCCCCAAGCCAGGGGACAAGGGGACCCCTACCCCTCCCACTGCGACTTTGAAATAACTGTGTAACAGGGCATTCACAGCTGGGGGGGAAACCCGGGACCAGCCCCCCCCCCTTTCCACCTCCCCCATACCCCCCAACCCCCCCACCTCCATAGCACCCAAAAACCAAATTTTAAATTAGTACATATCGTGCCCCCCCTTCCTTCCCCACCACCCACCCAAACCCCCATCCCAAACCCCCCCATAAAATCAACAAAAACGTTTTTCCCCCTCCACCCCCCTCCCTCATTTCCCCCCACATTCAAAAACCCTCCCCTCATACTGGCCGGGCCGGGGAGATTGGGTGCACACCCCAAAAAGTGGGTAAACCTTATTTAAAAACCCGGGGCCTTTTGGGCCCGATTTACCCCCACAGAACCCGGCCGTAAAACCCCTTTTGGACGGGCCAGACAGCCTGCTTTCCCCTGCTTAGGAGCCCCCACTCCACCCCGCCTTTTAACCCCCCCGCTTCAAACGGAAAAACCCCCGGTTTTTGGGGCCGCTGATCCAAATGCTGAAATGCCGGCTAAACCTTTTCCTGGCGCTGCCCCCTTTGGGCCAGCAAGGGACCAATACAAAAACAGGGGGGTTTTAGTCCAAGTCCCCCGGGCCTTTTTTGGGAGGCGCAACCGTCTCAGCCCCGGTGGGCCCCCCTTTCCGATCTGCTGCCCCCCCAAGGACCAGCATCACCCAAATTTTGGGGCCAAACCCGGGGTTTTGCCAGCCCACTCCGGGACCCCGGGCCCCTCCCCCACTCCGGGGGGGCCTTTTAGGGAACAGCTTTCCCCCGCCCAAAACCTTTCTTCTCACATCCCCTTACCTACTGTCCCGGCCCCTAAAAGCCGGGACCCCCGGAAACCCCCCAGCCCCCTCCCTGCCTAAATGCAAAAAAAGAGACAAAAGCTCCCCGCCATGTTTTTAAAACCCCCAATTTTTTCCCCCCCCTCCGCACCGTCCACTTTTCCGACACGGGGTTTTGGGGTTTAGAAGCGGGGCCCTTTCAGTGGGCTGACCCCCCCGGCCGACCCAGGGGTCCCCAGGGGGGGGGGTATACACAAATTTTAAACCCGCTCCTGGTGCCTTTGGGCCCTTTTAAAACTTTTTTCTTACTGGCCCCCAGGGGCCCCCTCTGGTTTTCTCATCTCCCCAAAGCACAAGCCCTGGGAAAAACCCCTGGGACTCCGGAGCTGGATCTGGCCATTAGGGGCCCCCCCCGGGCTGCCGGGGTTTGCTCTCATCCCCCACCGCCGTGCGGCAAGGTGACAAACGCTGGCCCGCTTTCGCGGACCCACAGTACGGCGCCTCCGGCAGGTTTAACCCCGGGGGGATCCGGCCCCGGGTCCCCCTCAAACATTCCCAAAGTCCTCCTCCATGCAGGGTCCCCCCCACCTTTGGGTGCGTTGGGGGCAGCCCCATCCGCCTTCTCCCTTCCCCCCCCTCCCCCCATCTCCCGGAACGGTCCCCCTTTAAAGGTTTTTTCCTTTAAAAAAGGCCCCTTCCCCCCCACATGGTTTGCCCCTTCTTCCAGTTCAAATATATCCGAACCGGAGCTGCTTCACCGGCTTTGCAGCCCATTTTTCTTTTTTTTGGGGCCACCCCAACTGGGCCCTCACACTGCGCAGCTCCTCCCGGGGCCTCCCAAAGGGGCTTGCTGGCTTTTTCATACTCACGGGGGGGTACCAAAATAACCCCGGGAACCATACCTTGGGCACGAATTTTCCCAGGCCCTCCGCATGGGGCCCCCGCCTTCCTCCTTTTTAAATCAGCCCCACCCCCGGAGCACCCCGGGTTGTTCTCCCGGGCCCCCGGACAAAGGGGCCACACCACCCGAGCTTCAGCAGAAACCAAAGGCTTCCTTCTGGATGAAGCATTGCGGGTTTTTTAAAAATCTCTTCAGACCAGGGGACCGCAAAAGCCACATTCCCGCGCTCCTGCCAGAAACTTTTACCCCCCAAATCCTCCATGTAGGCCAAACGCTGGCTTCTCCTTTCCCCCCCCCTAGCTGAGAAAAGGAGCCGGGGCCTTGATTTTGGGTTTACTCATGGGCCCCGCAACTCACTCCCCCCCTGGGGAAAGGGGGGAGCAGAGACCAGGCATAGGGAAAAAACCCCACACAGCCCCGCAGCAAACACAAGCCCCCCGCCCCTCTTTAAAGACACAACCCCAACCCGATTGACCCGGGACCTGAAAAAGCTGTTTCTCACTATTCCCCTGGGTTTCAGTCACTGTGTACAAAACAAAAACTTTTCCTGTACGAACCCCAAGTTTCATCCTGTATTATACTCCAGAGCTGCACTCACTATTTTTGCTGGTACAGTCCACTGTGTACAAACAATTTCTTTTCCTGTACTGTTTCCCGAGTTACATCCCGTATTATTCCCCCAAACTGCACTCACTATTTTGCTGGTGCAGGCCCCTGTGTTTCATACAAACATTACTTTTCCTGTACTGAAACCCGAGTTTCAACCTTTATTATACCGCAGAGCACACTCCCATTCTTTCTGGTTTTAAGTCACTGTGTACTACATTTTTCATTACTTAACCTTGTGTATCCGAGTTAAACATTTCCCGTTTTTAACCAGAGCTGCAATCACTTTTTTTGCTGGTGGAAATCCCCCTGTGTACAAAACATTACCCTTTTCCCCACTGATCCCGATTACTCCCCGTATTATACTCCCGAACTGGGACTCAATATTCTCTGGGCAGGGCACTGGGGTACATACATTACTTTAAAAACCCCCTACTTATTTTCCCGAGTTTCATCCGGTATTATTACCCCCAGAACTCAGCAATCACTATTCTTCCTGGTGCAGTCACGTGTAAATACATTTTCAAATTTCTTAAACCTGTATGCTCCTGATTTAAAAATCCTGTATTAAAACTCCCCGAGCCTTTCCCCCACTATTCTCTGATGGAGTCACTGTGTATTAAAATTACTTTTCCCTGTACTGATCCTGAAATTAAAACCCCATTGAAAACCTTAAAACTGGTTTTAAGGGGTCATATTAGGCTCTGTTCACATCATGTTTTTTGGGGCCCCCAAAAGAGGCCTAAATAGGGTTTAAAATGTTCCCTTAAACCCCATATTTTTTTGCAATATTTGGAAATGGGCATAGCACACTTCCCCTTACATACAAGTTTTCACGTAAAGGGAAAGTTTCCTCAAAACAAACTCGGGGCCTCCCGTACGGGGCCCCAATTTAAAATCGGGAAACGGTTTAAGCTGTAAAAATTGGGGGATCCCCCTTTATATTTAAACTCGATTTAGACAATCCCTTTTAAGGGGAAAAATTTTGACACTTTAAATTTTCACCGATTCACTTTAATAAAGAAACAACTGGAGAGAGATTTGTGCGCTGTGTTGTTTCCCGAGGGTTGTTTTTTGGCCCTGTTTACAAAGGGTTAAAAAAGGGGGCATATTTTTTAGTCCCCCTAATTGCCGGGTCCAAAAATGGGGCAAATTACGGCTGGAATAAAGTCCCAGTCCCTTACGGTTTTAAACCACAGTTTTTCCCAAAAGAACTATGGAAATTTCGTCTCCTCTCCCTGCTCGGCCCAATACCGAGGGGGGGGAAAAAGTGGGCATGTGGGAAATTTCCCCGCGGAGTATAAAGCGCCGCTGGAAAAGAAAGTCATGGGCCGGGGAGGTGCCCCGGGCCCCCGCTCCCCCCCCCGGGCCCCAACGCCGCAAATTTCGGGGGGGTAATTACGCCCCCGCCCCCAAAAACACCGGGGTTTTTTAAAAACCCTTTCCTACAGTAGTGATACATAGTAATTAAAAACCTCAATTAAAAGATCAAGACCATTTTTAAAAGGGGTATTCAGACACTAAAAAAACCCCGTAGGGCATGTTCCCCCCCGGGCACCCTTTTGAAACCCCCCTTTTAAAAAACCAGCCGCAAACCAAAATTTTACATGGGGGGGCATAAAACACCCCGGGGGGCAGCAGTCCCCACTGCACGGGTTTTTCCCCCCCCGGCCCCTTTTTTTTAGACCGCCAAACCGCCCCCCAAAAAAAATTGTATTTGTTCAAATTTGTCTGGCCCATTTTTTGGGGTGGAATAAAAAAACGAGTGAAGTGAAAGGGTTTTCTCCACTAATCGCCGGGGAAAAGCCCCCTTTTTCCCGTGGCCGAGTGCACGGGACAAAAACCGGGTAAATAAACCCGGGCG
>JAODAL010076517.1:0-13597 GCA_025379985.1 Phyllomedusa bahiana | reverse complement strand
TTTTGTTTGAAGGGGGATGAGAGGGTTGTTGGAATAACAGCTCTGTAGCCTTGCATGCTTTGTTGCAGCCTTTGAGGCCCCCACAAGCTGCGAAAGCCCCTATTATATATTTTATCTTTTGTTTACACACTGAAAGCCAGCAGCTTTAACTTCTATTTAGTGGTGTTCAACCAAATTGTATGACAACAGGCAGAAAACCTTTACTCAATACAAGGACAATGTCAGCTTCAAGTAATGATCTTCTGCTTGCTGTCAGTGTTTATGAGTAAAAATTTAGTGGGGAGGAAGCAAATCAGCTTTGAGAGAAGAACCTACTTAGCCTGTAACTGACTTGGCTGAGGGTTTTGTAACGGTTAGAGTGTTGGTTTTACAATGAAAGGGGTTTGGAGTTTAGTCCACTCACAGGGTATGTTTCCCCACCCCCCAAAATTCTACACATATTTTAGAGGACCAAAAATATACACTCACCGGCCACTTTATTAGGTACACCTGTCCAATGTCGTTAACACTTAATTTCTAATCAGCCAATACATGGCGGAAAACTCAGTGCATTTAGGATGTAGACATGGTAAAGACAATCTCCTGCAGTTCAAACGAGCATCAGTAGATGGGGAAGAAAGGTGATTTGGTGCCTTTGAACGTGGCATGGTTGTTGGTGCCAGAAGGGCTGGTCTGAGTATTTCAGAAACTGCTGATCTCCTGGGATTTTCACGCACAACCTTCTCTAGGGTTTTACAGAGAATGGTCCAAAAAAGAAAAAACATCCAGTGAGCGGCAGTCCTGTGGGCGGAAATGCCTTGTTGATGCCAGAGGTCAAAGGAGAATGGGCAGAGGGTTCGAATGATAGAAAGGCAACAGTGACTCAAATAGCCCCCCGTTACAACCAAGGTAGGCGGGAAGAACATCTCTGAACGCACAGTACGGCGAACTTTGAGGCAGATGGGCTACAGCAGCAGAAGACCACAAACCCGGGGGCCACTCCTTTCAGCTAAGAACAGGAAACTGAGGCTCCAATTTGCCCAAGCTCATCGAAATTGGACAGTAGAAGATTGGAAAAAAACGTTGCCTGGTCTGATGAGTCTCGATTTCTGCTGCGACATTCGGATGGTAGGGTCAGAATTTGGGGTCAAAAAACATAAAAGCAGGGATCCATCCTGCCTTGTATAAGGTTGGGGCTGGGGGTGGGGTTGTCTGGTGTGGGGAATATTTTTTGGCACTCTTTGGGCCCCTTGGTACCAATTGGCATTTTTGCAAAAAACTTGGGAATCTATGCCACGAAAAAATTTTGAGGCATTTTAAAGGGCCCAAAAGGGGGTTTCCAAAACCCCGTTACTAGCATGGTGTACCTAAAAAGTCCCCGGGGGAGTGTATAGTAAATTTCTATAATGTATATATACACTTTAAATAGTCCCCTTATCTGTTATCCCGAGAGTATTACTTTGTATACATTTGTTGGAAGTGTGGGTGTGACTGTGAGGAGGGGCACTATATGGGGAGTTTGTGTGTGTGGTTGTGGTGTTGTGTGTTTATATATATAAAATTATGCTGTTCACTTATTTTATATATTTACTTTATGTGTACAATTATAAAAAAAAAAAAAAAAAAAAAAAAAAATGATGGGGCTTGAATCCAACCTTGGCTTCCCAAGCTGATCCCTATGTACTGGACTCACAAGCAATCTACAGACACATTTGATCTTTATTTTATACAACAGATGTAAAGTCTAGGAGGGGGGCTTGCATTCATCTGAGGAAACAACGCCCTTTTTTAAAAAAAAAGTAGAGTTAAAGGATGAACCTGTGAGGAGGTGAATAATCCTGGCAAAACCCCTTTTTAAAAGGCAGCAATTCCCTGCCCTTTCCCCCCCTGAGTGAGATTACATGGGCCCCAAGAGACTTGGTTTCACTTCAATTTTAAAAGTCAGAGGGGAGTAAAAAAAGAGTGTGCAGGAGCCAATCACAGCGCAGGGGGGTGCCCATGAGTTTCCCCGTTTGGGGGGGTATCCCCAAAGGCTGAATGAAAAGTCAGCCAGCCAATCACAGTCAGAGGGGTCTAGGGCCAGGAATTGACCAAGGGGGTGTTCTGGAACAGAGAAATAGAGACAAATTTTCAGCGAGCGATATCTGCTAAAAAAAAGTGACAGGGTAATGAACCCCTTACAAAAATGTTATTTTTTTGTCCCCCTATCTGAGACATGAAACTTTGTAACGATAAAACCCCCTTTTTTAAACCCTAACAGGCACCACTACCCTGGACCCCCAAAAAGCACAATCCTAGTTCCCTTACCCACTTGATCTGTTTTTGACCTACAAATTCTAAACGTCAGCCTGTCTACATGCTTCCTCAACAGTTTATCTGTTCTCTTCACAATAGCAATAACTAGCTCTCCCAACTAAAAAGCCTTGAAAAAGGCAAGAGAAAAACTAGTCAAAAAAGTTGAGCCTCCCCAACAAACCTGAACACCATCCTAAACTGCACCCACAAGTCCCCCATCATGGCATGGTGCCTCTGATCATTAACCATCCAACCAATTCACCAGCCCTTTAATGCTTGAGACACTAAAAAGGCTTTTGTAATGCCCCCTTAAAAACGAGAAAACATGACTAAATGGATATGGCAACTAAGTTAACCCAAAGAAGGGGAAATCTGCTTTGATTTGTGAACCCCTGAAATAAAACGCGTAACCCATTATTCAATGACAGATTTGAAAACCCCAAAAATCTAAATAAAAAAAAACAGGGGGGGAAGAAGCAACAGAGGTTTAGGTTCCACCCAGTAGTGTAAATGGAAACTTTTTTTTTTTCCTGAACACCCTGAATCTCTCCAGATGAAGACTGACATTACTATAGGAAGTTTGAGAAACACAATATTACTAACCCAACCTCGTTCTTTCTAACTGTCAGAGCATGTCCCGACACTCCAACTCCCTTGGCAAAACAACCCAAAGCCAATGCCCCCTGATCCTAATGCATCAGTGTAAAGATCAAAATTTGTAGTCACTATCACTGGAGAGATTCACAATGACCGACCATAATACAAATTTTAACCCCTGAGTTCGCACATGCAGGCAAAAATAATGGGACACAACATTTTGGCAGTGGCTTGTCTTTAGGTTAATAATGGGAGCAGTTAGCACCCACCAGTTTAAAATGATGGCGTCTTCTCATATAGGACTAATTTTTTTGCTAGTGTTACAAAATGAGTTTTTAAAAGGGGATGTTCGTCCTTACTTCGGTCATTCACATGCTTGAGCTTTCAACTCTGTGAAGCAGGGGGTTTCTTCCCCCCAGTGGTGACTCCCCCCCCTTCATGCTGGCCGAGATCCCCCCTCCCCTCTGAGTCCACATATCACTGTGTCTCTCCCTATCAGTCTTATTTTATAAGAGTGTATACATTCCACAGGCTGCATTCAATCTAATCTGAGCACTGATCTCTCACAGCTGGAGATGTATTACGCTTTCTAAGAACGGCACAGATCTGCGTGTATGCAGGAGAGTTAGGAAACAGGGTCAAAATGTCATGTTTTCTCATTGTACAATCTGCTGAAGTCTGTTTATCTAGGTGTGGAGACAGAAAAATGCTACGGCCCTAACATTGAGTCTTCTGTACAGCCGTGAATCGACCCAGGGCTGTACAGAATGTAAATGAGCTCTCAGCTAGTGAAATGCAAGGAGGAGGGATTAGACCCACACTGGATATCAGTGTAAATAAAAACACAAGATAAGGGACACTGTGAGAACAAACTACATATCAAAGAAATGGGCATATATTGCGAAGTATATTAACTCTCCAACACTGCAATGTGCTTGCTATAAGGGGATCTCCCTAATCCCGAAACATGTCCCAAAACCAGTTATAATGGCAAGCAAAGGTAAATTAAAAACATATACTTTATTGCGGGAGACATATTCATTAAAATATTTTAACGGATAGTGCTACAAGAGCTACTTGCGTTCCATTAAAGTCCATGCGGCAAGGGGAGCAGAATGCAGAGTCCTGAATGGGGAGCTCGGCGTTTTTCGGTGTGCTGAGCCAGGGGGAGCAACGACAGGAATGGGCTGGGAAACCCTGTGGAGTTTCGGGGCTGGTCCTGCCCCTTCTTCAAACACGTGATCTCTTTGGAATGCCTTCCCCTTTTTACTCGTAATCAGAACCAAGTAAAAGAGTTAATATAGATAAAACCTAATTATAAAAAAACAGTTAGGTTAAGATTTTCATTCAAAACCTAGGGGAGCTAAGGTGTTCATTTTAAAATATCCAAAAAGACTCTCTCTGGGGCAGACTTATTTCTAAGTTATTATTATTCTGCGCTGTCACTTCCTCTAAAACGCACCATTTAAGATCCGATACTGTTGTTTATGCTCCAAAAAATGCTTGGCCACCGTAGTTTCTCCCAATTTTTTTTTTTGTTTGTTCATTACCAGATTCAACGTGTATTAGGCTTTTTCGTTATAGAAGATTTATGTTCTGTAATGCGTGTTTTTATGGAAGTGTGGTTTGTCCCCATAGCCCTTGCCACATGGGCATTTAAGGAAGTATATCACCCTTTTGAATTACAAGAATACATCCTTTGTGGAAGATTTTATATCCTTTTGTAGGATGCGTATGTAAGGTCCCCTTTATGATTGCACTACAAATGCTACAATTAAGGCACGGTAAAGTGCCTTTATGTTTACTTTGTTTCTGTTGTTTGAGTAAACTTTTGTTTTTATTCAGCTGTGAGGATACAATAGTGTTTCCTATAGTCCGCCCCTTTTCTGTAAAAAAAACGGGCTATGGGTGAAAAATTTACCATATTTGGCACTTTTGTAGTAAGTCCCATTTTTTTTAATGGAATTTTTCTTATTAAACCATATGTCATATAAGTTTAAGGAACTTTAAGCCTCGATCTCATTCCCTTTTCTTCTAGACTTCGTAGATATTCCTATTGGAGTTCTAACCTCTTCGCCATTTCTCAAGTTTTTCCCTCTTATACCTCTAGCTAAAATTTTAATGAGAATTTTTTCTTGCTCATATAGACCCTTTTCCCGAAAAATTCTCCGGCTTAATAAGCTTCTTTGGGGATACCTATGAATAATTGTGGTGCATTTGGTAACCTGTGTAATACATTTTTTTTGTCCTGGGTTTTTTTTAAAAGGGGGTAGTATTAAACCCTGAGGAGCTCTTGTTGATTTCTAATCTAATATTGAATTCTGTTTTTTCTATAGGGGGAAATAAAATAAAAAATTGGAGACTTTGGTTGGGAGGAAATGAACCCAGGGGTTTTCTTCTACAGAGCCACCCCAGATGACAAACACGTGTCGAATATTTTAACCCAAGTGTTTTCCTTTTGAAAACCCCGTCAGAATATAATATTTCTTTTCATAGGTATCATAAAAATTTTTGGCTATGCTAATGCAGGGTGACCCACGGACCCTTTAGTTGGAGGAAGAAATCGTTAAAAAACCTAAAGAAATTTTCTGGTTAATATCAGTTAAAGAACGTCAAAATAAATTAATGTGTGTTTTTAACAAGCTAGCTCATTCATAATATCTCTCTGTTTTTTTCAATTCCCCTTTTGGTTTGGAATGTTAGAAAAAAAGGGACTTTTTGCCCAGGTACAAAACACCATTTTTTTCATCTATTTTAAACTTTTCAATTTTCTCTCAAAAAAATGTCCCCGTGTCAATAAAATGGGTGTTTTTTTGGTGTATTACTGCAAAAAGACATCTACATAAACGGCCATGGTTCAAAATGGAGCCTATGCCGGACACGTGGGCCGGCCTGGAGGTTTTTCAATTTTTTTGTGTACCTTGGTACTGGTTTTGGCTGGGAATCCTGGGACGTACGCTAGGAGGGAAGTTTTTTTTTTTTAGGGGAGTAATCCTTTTTACCCCAACTATGATGTCCTCTTTATCCGTTGAGTTGTGGTAGGGGCTTGATCTAATTTTCCCATATATGTTGGGTCCTTAGGAATGATTACTGAAGTCTAGAAGAAAAGGGAAAAGAGATCAGAGGTTTTTGTTCCTTAGTACTTTGATGCCATGTGGTTTTTTAAAAAGAAAAAATTTCCCTTAAAAAATATTGGGACTTTCTATCAAAAGATGCCAAATATGGTAAATTTTTCACCCAATGCCTCGTTTTGTTTACAGAAAAGGGCGGACTATAGAAACACTATTGTACCTCACAGCTAAAAAAAAAAAAAAGTTTACTCAAAAAACAAAACAAAGTAAACATAAAGGCACTTTTCGTGCCTTAAATTTTAGCATTTGTGTGCAAACATCAAGGACCTTACTTACGCATCCTACGAAAGGATATAAAATCTTCCAAAAGGAGTGTATTCTTGAATTCAAAAGGGGTATATACTTCCTTAAATGCCCATGTGGCAAGGGTATGGGGGCAAACCCACAGTTCCCATAAAAACGCATTACAGAAATAAATTTTCTATACGAATGCCTAATACAGTTGAATCTGGTAATGAAAAAAAAAGAAAAAATTTCGGAAAAAACTCGGTGGCAAGCATTTTTTGGAGCTAACCCCAAGTATGGGTTTAATGGTGCGTTTTAGAGGAAGTGCGCGAAAAATAAAAAACTTTTTGAAAAAAAGGGTTTCTCCAGAGAGAGTCATTTTTGGGTATTTAAAATGAACCTTAGCTCCCTAGGTATGAAAGAAAATCTTAAATAGTGGGTTTTTTTTAAATTTGGTTTTATCTTATGTAACTCGTTTTCTTTGTTTGATTACGAGTTAAAGGGGAAAGGATTCCCAAAAAGATCGTGTTTGAAGAAAAGGGGCAGGACCAAGGGGGAAAAGTCAACGGTTTCCCCCGCCATTCCTGTCTGTTGCTCCCCCATGGGTCGCACACGCGAAAAACGCCGGGAGCTCCCCCATTTATGGGGTTGATTTTGTCCCATTGGGCTATGGACTTTAATGGAACGCAAGTGCTCATTGTAGCACTATCCGTTACATATTTTAAGAATTGTCTGCAATAAAGATTGTTTTTTTTACTTTTTGCCATTATAATCGGTTGGTACCTGTGAGAAAAGGCAGTTTGCTAATGACATCCAAAAGCCAAAGTTGCTTGTTTTCACTGTCCCCCTTTTTCGAAGACCATTTTAAAGAAACGATAACACCCCTTTTTAAAGGGGGTTTCCATTTTTTTGATTAGCTTTAAACATAAAAAAATCACGGTGGGACTGTATCAAAACATAACCCACGGCCATTCCAAGTGCCTCTACGGTCAGTCTATTTTTCCCGCCATTGAGCTGAAAGTATAGTCTTGTGGTTGTGTTTTAGCTTTAAACATGTAGGTAAAAGTAATTAAAGATTATTACCAAAAACATTGCTGTTCTGATTTTGTGTGCCTTCAGAGTTAGAGCAGACCTTATCCCTTACTTTTGTATACAAGCTTATCCAGGTTACTGACCAGCTCACTCTGTTATGAAAGGCTCTAGAGCCCTGGCTAAGAAGCTGATGTCACTACCAGCAGTGTCTCAGCGGCACAGGAGCCTGTTTATGTTACTTAATGACAAACTCTTTAGCGTGCTGTAGTCTTGTGCACTGCTGTTTAGAAACCTTTATCACTAATGTCCATCTAACAAGCTCATCTGGATGCGAAAGAAAAGGAATCCCTGTGTAGAAACCACCCCCGCCTAAATAGGAAAAGAGAGCCTGAAGTGGGTTTTTACCAGCATGGGAGAAACATCACTTTAAGTTATTATATGTAAAAGAAAAAATAAAATAGGAAATAATAAAATTAAAAAGAAACATAAGGGCTTTTTCAAAGGAAATTTTACTCGGGGTTAAAAGCGCTTTTTAGATCCTTAGGGCCGACGAATGGACAGAGGGGCTAAACAATTACAGTGAGATTATCACTGCGGTCTAGGGAAGACGACGGTGTTACAAAGAGAGATCGCCGCTGCGTGTTCCTATGCCGCAGTGATAATTCATGTTTTTGTTAGATCCTTCTTGGGTAGTCTCCCCCAGCGGATTAAAAACGGTGTGAAACCCAAAGTGAAAACTCTGTATAAACAAGCCCTAATGCTTACAATATAAGTAATATATAACTAAATGATTGTAAATAATAATAATAATGGCCATATTTTTTGGTTTTAAAAAGCAAGGGCAAAAAAAATAGAAACTAGGGTCTATTTAACATCTAAGCTTATAAAGGCATAAAATTGTTCACCAGGAAAAATGGGAAAATTTCTCAAAATTTTTTTGTATTTTTCTTTGTTTTATCAAACAGAAATTTATTACATTAGGACAGAATTAAGTTATCAGCACAAAATACTATGATTAACATTGCAGTCTTCTGTATGCTACTGATAAAACTGGATTTGATGCACACATGTATCAGATATGAATAATAAGATGTAACATGATTGATTGATTTGGATCTTATTGTTTGGGAATGAAAGTTTCATTTATTGATTTTTTATCGATGGTCATTTTCTGTTCTGTCTGCTTGCTTTCTGCTTTCTCCAGACCATTTTGCTAGTTCATGAACTTCTGTCCTCCTGTTGTACTGGCAACTTGCTTATCTCTTTGTAGAGAGAGCAAAATACCAAAGGCAAATAGAGTTTAGTCATGTGCTCAGCTGAGTTCTTTTATCTTTTTGCATCAGTGGCCACTTTCTACTGGTGTCATTTGAAGTGAAACCTAAACTAATATTTTTCTATTTATCCTAAAAGAGAAATAATAATACTTCAGATTGATGCTGAAGGCAATATGAGGTGATTTTGGGGTTTCCTTTAATTTTTTCTTTTCTTCTTATGATTAACAACATCCAAACCCTCCTATTATGTGAGTCATATGAAACACAGGGAGAGTGAGGCTGAGGCTGGAAATATCAGTAATTGTGGAAGTCTAAAAAAGTTATGGGGCTATGTTGATTAATTTCAAATCCCGACTTTTGGGGGATGTGAACTGTTATTTTGGGGTGTTTTTTTGGGCCGGATTTTGCTTTTTGGCTTTTTTGCGGCGAAAATTTTCGCCCTAAATTTTCCAAAAATTTTTTTTCCCCCTCAAAATTTTTCTATTTTTAATAAACATTTTTTCCCCAACTTAAACCCCCCCCCCAAAAAAAAAATCAATTTATTCCCCAACCCCCACCCCTTTTTGGAAAAAAAATAAAAACCCTACTTCCCTAAAAAAAATCTTTTTTAAAACAAATTTTCCCAATAACCTTAAAAAATACCATACCTTTTAACCCCCTTTAAAATTTTTATGGTAAGGGCCTCAAATTTCCCCTAAACCCCTGCCTCTTTTTATTTAACTATTTTTAACATATATGCCGTTTTTAAAAAATGCTTTGAAATTTTTTTGCCAAAATTTTATTTGGTAAAACCCCAAAAAAAATTTCCCTTCTCCCCGGGAAAAATTTAAATTTTAATTAAACTTCTTTTTGCCATAAAAAATCGGGCCCCTTTCTTTCTTTCAGAAAAAAATAATTTTTTTTTCTTGGGAAAAAGGAAAAACTTCATAGGAAGTTTTTAATGTTTCCCATTGAAAAGACAAACCAAAAAAAAAACTTTACTAGGGTTTTTATTTTTCCATTCAATCCATCAATAATTTTTTAAAAAAAAAAAAAGCTTTTTTCTGTAAACCCCTTTTGTTTTCATTTTTATTTTTCTTTTTATTTAAAAATTTTAAAAGGGGGGTTTTGAACCCCCTTTTTTTTTAATTTTTAAAAAATTTTTTAAAAAGGTTTCTTGTTTTTAGCCCCGGGGGTTGAATTTTCAAATGGGAAGAAAACCCCAAAAAGGGGGATTTTGGGGGGGAGTGGGGTTCCCAAAAAATCCTAGGAAAATTCCCCCCACCCGGGGCTAAAGGGGGTCAAATTTTTTTTTCAAGGGTAAACAAAAAAAGTTTTTTTAGAATTTTGTTTTTAATTTATTTGGGCCCCCCCCCCCCCTGTTTGGGGTTTGACTTCCCCAAAATTCTGCCCCTTTAGGATTCCCCCACGAATTCCCTTAAACTTTTTTGTCCCCCATGTTAACCCCCGTCTAAATTTCTTTTGGTTCCCCAACTTAACCATGCCCCCAAAATTTAACTCTCCCTCTCCCCCAAATTCAAAATAACCTGAAAACCCTTCTTCAGGCCCTTCCCCCCCCCTAAATTTCACAACTTTCCCCTCATTGTCTTTCCCCCCAACTCCGCCCCCCCCTTTTTCCCCCCCCTTTGTAGATTGTAACCCCTCGCGGGTGGGCCTCTCCCCCCTTTTGTCGTCCCAATTGTCTTGTTCATTTATCTTTGTACTCTTTTGACTTTGTATTGTATGAAACCCCCTCGATTGTACAGCCCCCTGGAATCAATGGCGCTTTAAAAATAAATAATAATAATAATAATAATAATAATAATAATAAATATGAAGGTAAGAAATCCCTCTGTCCAACATTTCAGCCAGAGATGGCCTTCTTCGAAAGGGACATGTGTGGTGGTATGAGGGAGTATAATGTGAAAGCTGAGTGAAGTTGATGAAGAAAAGGGGAAGGCAAAGAGAGGTACCTCTTTATCTACTTGACCATGACTCCCGGTCAGCAACCAACAATTAGGTCATAGGGGAGCTGATCAGGAAATGAAAAGGGGCGCCTCCTCCTGGATAACTGCTTAGATGTCATAGTCACATTTACCTCAGCATCTAAGTAGTTTAATGAGCTGTGATCAAGAACCACAAAGGCTAGAAACGCGTAAGCATTGTAGCAGGTATTTTCTACCATTATTATATGCTCCTGTATATACTGTATCTACAGTAAAGTTTACTTTTCACCATGAGCAGAAGATTTCTACAATAGGTGGCACTGTTGCTCTACTTAGGACACAGGATCTCCTATCTGTATTGTTTGGTATACCGTACAAGCCGATGATGGATCTGAGACGCTGATATGCACACACGCTGACACGGAGAAAGACAGGTACCAGCAAGACCCCGAGTTCCTGGTAGTTTAACCCTTTAACGACCGTGGACGTATGCATATATCCTGAGGATCGTGCAAACTCAAAAACAGAGTTCACACGATCGCTGCAGTATGTCAGCTGTAAATTACAGCTGACATCCCACAGCATTGGCCCTGACCGGAGATTAATCCGGGGGAGGCCAATTAACCTCTTAGCTATCGCGATTTAGCGATCGCAATACCTAAGTGAGACACAGAAGGAGCCAAGCAGTCTGGAAGGTATACAATGCCTTCCGGGTTGTCTGTGACGTCACCATGGGGCATGGTGACTGACAGTTGCCATAGAGACCAGTATAGAGCAGCCCTGCTGTGTATTGTTCTCTATTGTATGTGTGATCTGAAAATCGCTGATACAAATCCCCTATGGGGAAAGGTAAAAAAAAATATGAAAAAGTAAAAAAAATGTGAAAGAACAGTAAAATACAAACACAAAAAATTAAATAAAAACATGTACACCGCCCTTTTCCCCTTTGCATACGCCAATTGCTCCAAAAAATAAATAAAATATGCATATTTGGTATCGCTGCGTGTGTAATGTCCTACCCTATTAAACTGTCACATTAATTAACCTGTAAAAAAATAATAACGCTGTAAAAAAACAAAAAAAAAATCACAAAAAACTCATGTAAATGCCAAAGGGGTGCCAATTAAAAGGTCAGTTCATCTCGCAAAGAAAAAGCCTTTACACAGCTCTGTATATGGAAAAATTAAAAAGTTATGACTATCAGAAAATAGTGATTCACAAATATTGTTTTACACAATAAAACACAAAAAAACTATATAAGGTATATTGGGTATTGCCATAATCGTCTCGACCCACACAGTGAAACAAACTTGTCATGGATACTGCATGGTGAGCGCTGTAAAAAATAAAAAATAAAAAAACACTACTGGGATTGCAGTATTTTCTTTACCCGGCCTTCCAGAAAAAGGATTTAAAAGCAATCACAAAGCTTTGTCCCCCCAAAAATGATACCAATAAAAACATCATCACGCAAGAAACAAGCCCATACACAGCTCTGTACACAGAAAAATAAAAAAGTTATGGCTCTCAGACTGTGGCGAAGCAAAAACCTGTTTGAATAAAAGTGTTTTTATTGTGTAAAAGCAGTAAAACATAAAAAATATACAAGTTGGGTATTGCTGTAACTGACCTGCTGAGCAAAACTAGCATTTCGTTTATACCACCTGTTTATCTCTGTAAAAAATAAAAATAAAAAACATTACCAGGATTGCTGTATTTTGCTCAAAACTACTCACGAAAACCTTAATAATGATAATAATAAAAATGTCAACTCATCCCGCAGAAAACGAGCCCTCAAATAGCTAAATACAGCAAAATAAAAAAGTCATGGTTCTCAGACAATGACGACATAAAAGCACAATTTTTTCTAAACGCATATCTATTGTGTAAAAGTAATAAAATATAAAAACCTACCGTATATACTCGAGTATAAGCCGAGTTTTTCAGCACCAACAAATGTGCTGAAAAATCCCCCCTCGGCTTATACTCGAGTCACTGTCGGCGCTCGGGCACTGCGATAGCCCGTGCGCCGCCAGGGACGCTTCAGTTCTATGCGGTCCTCAGGGGGCGCATATAAACTGAAAACCGCGGTAACCGCCGACAGTGTCCAGGCACTGCGGTGGCCCGTGCGCTGTCGGCTATCTCTTCACTTGTATACGACTCATCCGGAGCGCATACAAGTGAACAGATACCACTGCGGAGCAGAGAGCAAGCGCTCCCCTGCTCGCAGTGGACTCAGGGACTGCGGCGTTTGGAGTTTCCGGCACAGGCAGTGTGTGTCATCACGCTGCGTGCCGGCCTGATGACATCACGCGCCTGTGCCGAGAAGATGAGGGAGAGCGCGCGGGTGGCCGGACAGCGAGGAGGCGGAGCGGCGAGGGAGACGGAGCAGCGAGGGAGACGGAGCAGCGGGGAGCCAGGTAAGTGGTGTCTTTGTGTTTGAAAATGCTGCCTATGCCTGCCTATAGCCTGCCTAGCGGGGCCTATACCTGGCTATAACGACCTATACCTACCCTATTCCTGCCTATAACCTACCTAGGGGGGACTATACCTGCCTATAACCTACCTAGGGGACTATGCCCGCCTATAAACCCACCCAGGGGGAACTATGCCTGGCCTATAACCTACCTAGGGGGGGCTATGCCTGCCTATAAACCCACCTAGGGGACTATGCCTGCCCATAACCTACCCAGGGGGACTATGCCTGCCTATAACCTACCAAGGGGGACTATACCTGCCTATAACCTACCTAGGGGGACCTATACCTACCTAGGGGGGCTATACTGCCTATTAATGACCTATATACCTGCTATAACCTACTAGGGGGACTTAAACCTGCCTATAACCTGCATAGGGGGACTTACCTGCTATAAAGACCTATACCTGCCTATAACCTGCCTTAGGGGGCTATACTGCCTATAACTTGCCTAGTTTGGGTCTATACCGCTTTATAAATTGCCCATGGGGGCAATTACTGCCTATAGCCTGCCCATGGGGGCATTTGCTTCCCATACCTGCCTATAAAAAACCTATACCTGCCATAACCTGCCTATGGGGGGACATTTAAAAGCCCTTAAGCCCATATTGCCTAGGGGGACATTAAAAAAGCTTATACCTGCCCATGTAATTTTATTTGGGA
>JAODAL010076516.1:0-13597 GCA_025379985.1 Phyllomedusa bahiana | reverse complement strand
ACATGAGTGTATTTGTGAATTGTACATTTATTATAGTTGCAGTTATATCTCAGTAGCTGGAATTTATCCAGGTGTGTTGTTTGTTCCCCGTTGAACCCCTCAATAGGGAGGAAGCACGTTGGAACTGGAGACTAGTTTTGATTTAGGAACTACCCCATATGTATATCGAAGGTGGACATCAGTTTATAAGTTTATCCATGTGTTTTGGCTCCATAATAGGTTGGTTCTTTGCTCTCTTGTATAGAATAAGGAATACTAGGGTTTTATAGCCTAGTTTCCTGTTTCAGGGTTGCCCTTTTTGGAGCAGGTGCCCTGATGTGTGGATAGGTAGATTTAGTATTTTCGGGTTAATTAAGGGTTTGGGTAGATTTTTTTGTAGTATATCTTTATTTTTATCTTTGTAATTATTAAGAGTTATATTTTACTTACCAGAACTGAAGGCAGATACTAATTGTGTAGTTTTTGTGCTTATGCAGTCTGCATGAAAGAAACCAATGACATCAAGAAAAAGCTGTTGAGGTGCTTAAACTATGACAACATTTCTTGTCCCTCTGTAGTGACTTTAACATGGTTGCCCTCTTACTTGGTTTCCAGGATGGATACACTACTGCTTTCTGTATGACTGGGATAGTCATGCAAGAGAATATCACTACAATGAAAGAGACTGGCCTCTCCGACATTCTCTTAGCCAGGAAATAAAAATGTCCTGTATCCAGCAATTGTTGAGCCACATAAGATTTTGTTACCACTATTGCCAATAAAGGCAATGGATAGGAAAGCAAAAGCATTCAAGTATCTCCCTGATATATTGCCATTATTATGTAATGTACAGGAGCTGATGTTATTTTTACATCACTTTAAGTAACCAGTGCCATGTAGACATGGCCTAATGGTGATTTTTGTTCTATGTGAAATGCCTGTTGAACTCTGTGTGATCCTCCTAACTCTGCTAACAGCTTGAACACATGTCTGATGTTGAGCTGAAAAGTGTACAGTCATGCTGCTTTGCAGATATCTAAATGAGTTCAAAGCCATTCAGCCACAGTGGGAGAGAGGTTCTCATAGCAACAGGGCCAGAGGAGTGTAGGGAAGGCTATATAAGTTAGATAAATTTATTTTTTTAGGATCTTCTCTTGGTTAATCAAGTTAGCATCTTGCTCTGAGGTAGTCATGCCAATCTGACATAGGTTAAGCTGCCCCTGGGCTCAGGGGACAACTTCAACATTTCTTCCCTGGCTGCATGAGCAGTTTACAAGAAGACTGAAGCAGCAGTATATCTGATAGTAGGACTATGAATTCCAAGGAAATCGTAAGGTAAATTTAGTCCCGCCAGACCTCATGGCCTTTGGGACCCAGCAGCTTCTGGCCTGGCCCACTACCCAATAGTTCTAAGAATATACCCAGATCACTTGTGGTTAAGGGAAAACTCCTCCCTGACAAATGTTGAAGGCTTTTATTCATAGTGACTTTATAGTGTGTGTTTACTGCTCCTATAATGCATGGCTGCGTGGATTGTAATGATAGAATTTTTTTTTTAAGAAAGAAAACCTCTTCTCATGTATATAATATCATTGCCTAGAAGTAAAGATGGCTCAGCTCGAAACATTTAACCCCTTGACTTCTGCCTGTTTATCATGCAGCGCACACAAAGGGCACTTCCCCTACCACCACGGGAATTGAGCAAGAGGCCACCACTAGGGTGTACCCTGGGGGACATTATTCCACCAGTTATCCTATGGGTCGACCCCCTCTTCACTGGTACCAGCGCTAGTGGAGCATGGGAGGTGTGGTTGTTTGAGTTTTAGCCACCGTGACCAAAGCAGCAGGAAAAATGACTACTGCCACTCCTGCCCTCTCCTCTGCTTCCTCCAGTCCAGTCACCACAGATAAGTGAAGCAAAGATAAAGGAAGGAGTCTTTATTGGAACTCAGATTTGTAAGCTTCTTCAAGATGAGGAGTTTCTTTGTTTGTTGTAGGGCAAGGAAAAGGCTGCACGGGTAGCATTTGCACTATTAGTAAACAATTTTTGGGAAACCAAAGAGCAGATAAGACTATGTTCACATGGCGCTGTACTGCGCTCAATACGGGACGAGATATGTCCCAATAATTATGGTAATCCACAGTTCTCATAGAGAACTATGGATTACGTCTCCTCTCCCCGCTCAGCGTATTGTCCGAGCGGGGAGAGGACATGTCAATTATTAGAGTGACATGTCAATTATTCACGACGTATACACGCCGTGAATAATGAATGTTTATGGGGCCGGCGGGCTGCGCCCCCGCCACCCCCACGACCCCCCTCCCGAGCACAAGGCGTAATTGCGGGCGAAATACGTCCCTGCCATTACACCATGTGAACATAGCCTAACTATGAAGTGTTGGTGGAAAATCTCCTCAAAACATATGAGGATCTTAGCTGTAACATGTCCTTAAAGATTAATTTCTTACATTTGCTTCTAGACTCTTTTCCACCAAACTGCGGAGCAGTGAGCGATGATCACGGTGAGCGATTTCATCACGATATTGTGACTATGGAGAAAAGATATCAAGAAAAATGGAATCCATCAATGCTTGCAGATTACTGTTGGACAATAGTAAGAGATGATTTAATGCAGAAGTACAAGAAACAGGCTATAAAGTGTTGTCACTGAATGAAGACCAAATTTTGTAGTGCAATTTCTGTAACTGTTTCTAATTCGCACTAGACATGTTTTAGTTATTTGAATTGTTGCTAAGTTTCCTCTAAATAAATATCAGAAAATTGGCATAACAAAATATTCTGCATCTTTATATTTACAAAACTAATAATGTTTCAAAGTACTGAAACTTTTACACATTAATTATATGTAGCAGTAAAAGAAAAACTCTTTGATATTATAGAAATAAGAGCAAACTAAACATTTCCATTGTCAGATTTGAATTCAGGAGGTCAAAATCAAGAAATGGCTTAAAAACGTTTGAAAATTTGTAGAACCATGTAATTTTTATGGCTGTATTCTCCTATAAACAAACCTGAATGTGGTAATGATCAGAGAATAAACTCTGTTGAATGCTTTGGTTCTGAAGCAAAAGAGGGGAAACCAATAAGATGAGGGCAATCATAGACGTTTGGTATTAACTGACCTTTGTTCAGATGATCTTCCGCTGTGCATCTGGGAAACAATGGTTTATTTATTTTATTATTTTTTTTATAACTGTTTTTATTGAAAATTAATGCCAACAAATTACATACAGTAAAAGAAAAAGAAATCTCGTAAGAAGACATATCCACATAGTATCATAACTGTAATTACATACGTTTCTAAAATTGACATTGAATGTACCATCTCTTCTCTGCTATCTCGCCAGTCCTGTTGTTAGACCTTCATATTCTAATCTATTTGTAAAAAAAACTGTAAATTTTGGACAGGGGTGCATGTCTTGTGCTTTGATATAAGAGAATTTGTGCACAGGTTGTGTCCCAGTCCCTTAGAGATAACTGTTCCGTTACCTTTTTAACGTAACTACTCGCCTGGATGTAATTAAAAAAAGGAATGACGAGAGAAGGAAAGGCCCCCTGGAGTTTGGAGAGAGTAAGTAATTGTTTCGTATCTGGGTGCACAAAGTGGCACACCTGGTGCAGACCCGCGTCGTGCCAGTCTCTGAACATTTTGTGCGGTTTCCCCTCTTGGAATTCCGTGTTTTGTAACAGGGATAAATATGGTGAATATTCTGGGTTTAAATTTTTAGTTGACAGATCTTTCTCCAAGCCCGCCATATCGGCATTAGTAAGACGTTATCCTTCGCTTGCATTGGAAGATTGCTGAAGGGCATATGCAGAAAATTTAGCAGGGATATGCCTGGTAAAAACCATTGGTCTAGGGCATTGTTCGTAAAGACATTTGTGGATTAAGTCCAATCCGTAATGAAATGTCCCAGGGATGCCAGATTGTACAAACGAACATCCGGGAAAACCTATTCCGCCATTCAGCTTATGTTGTTTAAGAATATGTAACGGAATCCTGGCCCTTTTATTGTTCCAGATAAATCGCCTGTATAGCATGTTTATAAATTTCTCATCTTTCGGCTTCAGGTATATGGGGAGCATATGCAAAACATAGAGTAGACGTGGGAACTCAACCATTTTAATGAGGTTGCTACGACCCATAAACGATAAGGGAATCTTAGACCAATTTTTTAAAGTTACCGGGAGCCTCTCCCTTGTATACATGGGATTGGGTTATGTGATAGAGGAGGGGGTCTAGTGATAGATAGCATAGTAGGGTCCTTCTGTGGTTTAAGCAACAGTATGGTTCTTGCATCGCAGAAGGAGTCCACCACTGTAGATCCAACATAGATGTCATTATAAAGTCTAGTGAGATGAGGTACAACCTCCGCCTTCAAAATCTTGAAGAACTCCGCCGAAAACCCATCGGGGCCTGGTGTTTTATTATTTGCAAGTCCCATAATGACCTCCCTCACCTCCTCCTCCGTCACCTCTGATTCTAGGAACGCATGTTGTTCGTCCGTAATACCCGGCATCACGAGGGAGTCTAGAAAGGCTTGAACCTTCTGGTTATCATATGGGGCAGCCCTATATAGTGTTTCATAATCATCTATGAACGCGCGTTCAATATCAAGAGGATGCGTGAGAAGGTTACCCGTATCCAATGATTTGACAACCGCTATTGGGGGTCTTGTTTCCCATGGTTTGGTGGCATTAGCGATAAGCTTCACCATTCTATTCCCCCACCTGTAATATTTGTTCTTTTGATGCGAAATGTGTGCCTTGGCTTCCCCTTGTAGAAATGTTTGTAACAGAACTTGCGCTTCAGCATATTTGTTCTTGTTGTCAGTGGAAGGGTGTAATGAGCATTCCTCTTGGGATCGGCCTAGGGCCATATGCAGTTCCTGGAATTTTTTATTCTGGGCTTTGCGTCTCTTACTAACATAGTTTATGATGTGGCCCCGCATCACCGCTTTGGCCGTGAGCCACATTAATGGAACGTTTTCCGACTGGGCCTCATTGTCCTTCATGAACTGTAACCAGTGTGTTTGGAGGAAGTCCCGGAAATCGTCCGATTGAGAGAGGTAACTCGGAAATCTCCAGCTAGGCGATTGAGGGGGATGAGACCCATCGTGAAGGGATAACATCACGTGGGCGTGGTCCAAAATAGTAATCGGAAACAGGCGCGCATCTGAGATCTTGCGTTTTAATGCTGTTGAGGGTAAAGCAAGATCAATCCGTGAGAAGGATTCGTGTGCTGCCGAATAGAATGTGTATGCTCGTGTAAGCGGGTTTACGGCCGTCCAATAGTCAAAAACATTCAGTCTGTTACACATCTCCTTCAATGAGGAGGAAAATGTCCCTCTCCCATCTCCGCCTCCTGATCTGTCCAGCTGTGCATCTGGCACCACATTAAAGTTACCTAACACTAGAAGGTTTGGGTGAGGCCTGGTTATCAGAAAATTAGTGATTTCAGAGAGAAAAGCACTGTTCCCATTGCTGGGGGCGTATACGTTGCAATGGGTATATGAAATATTTGCAATTTTCACTCTTACATAAAGAAAACGACCCTCTGGGTCAGCGATGTATTCCTCAATGGATTGCACTATGGCCTTCCTAAAATATATGGCCACCCCTCTCAACTTTGATTGAAAGTTAGCTAGTACCGGGGGGTCTAGCCAAGAGGCCCTCAAAGGCACAAAACACCCCTCTTTCCAATGCGTATTGTAAGAAAATGATATCTGCCCTTAATTGTTGTATATGCCTGAGGACTGTTCTTCTTTTTCAGAGACGTTTAGGCCTGCGACGTTCCAGGACAATAGGTTCACCTTTGGGTTGGGGCACCCCCTCCCTTGGTGCACAATAGGCCTACTCATCCTATTCCCTGGGCAGGGAAGTCTACAAACTGAACTTCAACATAGGATGGACCACAGAAGGCGTCCCAGCGAGCGCCCCTGGGGTCCAGGAGCGGGCAGAGCGGAGGTGTCACCCCTACCAGCGATAATAGGTCACAACAGCATATATACAGGATATCACAAATTAGATTCAGTGCTTATGAACATAAACCATAACTTTGTAAACAATGTAAATTGTTGTTTCAGAGAAAACCTGGTGATCATCACATTCCTATTTTGAAACATAAACATTAGAACCTACGGGGTGCTACTCCCGCATCCCATCTTTGCTCATTCACTTTGGTTATCTTCCGACCATATCCCAAGCAGGCAGAGGGCGTATGATTGGAAACGCAACAGAATAGTAACCAGCCTCAGGGATTGACTCCCTTACGAAACAATGGTTTATAAAGGGAATCAATCATTTTGAAAAAGAAATCCAACCTGTGGGTTCTGGTTCTGCTCAGTGACTAATAGTGTAACGCCGGTGACTCGCATGGTCTGCAGACGCCAACCTACTCACTGTGTTCACCACACAACTACCCTCAGCATTAGGCCATCTCGCAGTGTCTGTCATCCCTCATGCTCCAAATAGCTGGTCCACACCCCTTGCTGCTGTTGTTCTGTTCACTTGGCTATAGGGAGACGCGGCCAGTCTTTGCAGGGATTTAACCCCCATAGTGTTCCCCAACCTATTCTGCCCTGAATAGGGGTTTAACGGGCAGCTCCTCCCTCCAACACTTTCCAGAACTTTGGTTCCCTGTGGCTTCCTGTCCTTATTCCTGTCAGTGTCTTGTCCAGGTCCCTGCCATAGCATTGAGCATTTTATCTGCTATTCTTATTACTACCCGGTTGTTACTATACCGGCGTCCCTGACCTCTGAGTCAGCTCACACTGCCAGGGACTGCTCTGAGGTGGCAGCTATTGTGGTTGAAGCCAACCTTCCCACCAGAGGCTCTGTGAAGATACCCAGTAGCAGCTTAGTCATCTCCTTGGAGCAAGCCAAGTCAGTGGTACAGTTGGTCCATGACCCGTTGTCCGTAAAAGTCCCACTTTATGCACATAGAAGGAAGGCTATCAACCTCTGCATAAAACCACCCACTGGACTCCTAAGCCCAGAAGGAGCAAAGTTTAAATGAATAAATTACAGGTCATACTGAATCCTTTCCCACAAGCCAGTATATTAACTTGCTCCACATGTCCCCTGCTTGATAACATGCTGCAAACAGATTAGACCGTATTTGCAATGTGATGAATCCCCTTTAAAAATACATTTACCATGCTCTCTTGAATGCTGTCTAAAGCGGGAAAAAAAATAATAAAATATTCAATATTTTCAAGTAAGACAAAGAACACACGCACAATTTGAATATTGATGTATGTGACTATGTTTAAGGATTTGCATCTGGTAACTGCAACTGTGAATATATGGAAAACACCTCATATGCACCAGGAATTATGTTCTTCAGATATGAAATGTAACTAAGGTGGTATTGTTCAACATGTCTGATAACAGGAAATGAGCATTCTTATCGTTCTTTTGTGCGCACACCAATTTAATTAAAGACAAAATAGGGCGATTGGAGAGTTTCCATGTTACCAATGAATTAAAAACTAAAGAGCACTGTGAAACTGGTACCACAAAGTTTCTAGGATACAAAATCAACTGATAGACTATTGCTATACTTCCAAAGAAACCTCAGATTATGTACCAGCATGGTAGATCCCTGAGGGACATGTTAATACACAGTCTTTATACACGCCAAAAAAGGAGGGCACCTGGCTGGATAGAAGGCAAATAATTATGTTTAGATGTGGGGAAAATTGTGTGGTCTGTCCATTCATACAACAGACAAAAAAATTTTTGGCCTAGACGGGAAGGAGTACGTCTTCAGGGTCTTTTTCAACTGAAAATCTGAGGGATTGCTATATTTCTGTCTATGTATATGTTATTTATATCATTTAGGCAAGACCACTTGTCAGTTGCACCGGCAGGTAGGCGACCATTTGGGTGATATCCATAATAAAAGGGACAACGCACTAGCCCAACATGTTTGGGATGTGCATGGTGGTGATCCAACTTGTCTCAAGTTTCTTTTAACTGAGATTGTCCATCCATCACCCCATAAGAGCAATTTGGATCTAAGAACATTAAAGGGGTTTTCTCAGTACAGGCTTTCGCAGCTTCAAATCCAGGGGCGGGTCTCTCCTCCCAGTAGGCGGGTCTCTCCTCCCAGTAGACTAGTCTTCCCTCACTGAAGAGTGGTGACATCATCATTCTTTGTGAGCAGTGGAAGGGAGAGGATGTCAACACTCTGCAGACCTCCTGCAGTGGTCAGTTCTCATGCCTGCAGAGCTGTCACCTCCCTCCACAAGCTCCTTGAACCAGAACACCTGTATTGCTGTAAACAATTATACATAAAGCCTGAACTAATGAAATAAATATGTGAGAAATACATTCTGTTTCCCCTTCTGTTATCAGACAGGAAGTAGAGGGGAGCAGAATGTATAAGGCTGTGTTATATGGGGGGAGTCAGTTAGAGACTCAGTAATTGCCCAGATCCTTATAATAATAATAATAATCTTTATTTATATAGCGCCAACATATTTCGCAGCACTTTACAATGTAGAGGGTATAATTACAGACAAAAACAGACATTACACAGTGAAAGCTACTTACAGGTGAGACACAAGGTGTGAGGGCCCTGCTCGCAAGAGCTTACAATCTAAGAGGGTGCCTGGGGGAAACAAAGGGGAGAAGTGCTAAATTTACAATGGCCCAGCCATGCTTTATAAATATGGGGAGGTTTACATAAAAATTTGGTGAACCTGCCACCATGACTGTACATCTATATACAGATAAGTGCCTGTGAGTGCCGTAGTGTAGGGAGTGACAAATGTGTGTGACAGAAGGTGGGGGTTGACAATTAGTGGTTTTGGTAGGCCTGCCTGAGAAGATGTGTTTTCAGGACACTCTTAAAACTGCGAAGGCTGGGATTGTGCCTGATGGTACGTGGTAGGATGTTCCAGAGAATGGGTGCAGCACGTGCAAAATCTTGAAGACGGGCATGGGAGGTTCGGATGATTGTAGTCTGTAGTTTGATGTCCGTAGCTGAGCGGAGAGAGCGGGCAGGGTGGTAGACAGAGATGAGGGAGGAGATGTATGGGGGTGCGGCACTGTGGAAAGTTTTAAGAGTGAGAGTGATTAGTTTATGCTGTATTCTGTACTGGATGGGCAACCAGTGCAGTGACTGACACAGGGTAGAGGCATCAGTATAGCGGCTGGAGAGAAAGACAAGCCTGGCTGCTGCATTCAGGATAGATTGGAGAGGGGAGAGTTTACAGAGAGGGAGACCGATAAGCACGGAGTTACAGTACTCAAGACGAGAATGAGCTATCACATAGAGCTATCACTGGAAGATAAGCATAGAGGAGCTCAGACAGCCTTTATTACACATACACATTCCAATATCAGCAGCACACTAATATACAGTGTGCACCCATGCTAATTTTTTTCAAGAATGTTTTTTGGATGTGCAAAACCAAATATTAATTTCTAGACTGTTAGTATGGGTGAGTAACTCCCTCCTCGTTGGTAATTAGCACTTCACCCACCTTCACAGGTTTTTAAATAAATGCAGAGTACCTTGTAGCTGGAGCCTTCTCTCCCTGAAGTGTGGAGGTCTGAACAGGCCCCAAGAGAGGTAACGTTAGTGTAGGTTCCCACCTGTATTGAGCTCCCATTGCTAATTGGGATGTGGGCTTAAGCAGTTTTGATCAAAATGTGAGCTAAGAACCTCAAAAAATGTTCATGTATCTTAAGTAGCAGAAATGCTTTTCAAAAATTCCTATGTGCCTTTTGATAGTTTTTTAGTTAATAGTGTGCTGCTGATATTGGAATGTGTATGCATATTGCTGCCACACCAGTGTGCACCTATGCAAATTTTTTTTTTTAAATGTTTTTTGGATGTGCAAAACCAAATATTGTTTTCCAGACTATCCGTATGGGGGATGGGCTGCCTCCTAATTGGTTTTTCGCACTTCACCCACTTTCACAGGTTTTTAAATCAATGCAGAGCAGGCCTGGACTGCCCATAGGGCAAACCGGGCATTTGTCCGGCGGGCCGCTGGGTCCCGGGCCGCAGGGCCGGCTCTGAGCGCCCGCCAAGGGGGCCGGTGTTTCCCCCCCGTCAGGCTCCGAGTGCGACGAGTACAGGGGCGCAAGGGCGCATATGTGACCGAACACCTGTGCCAGGGGGCCGATAGGCCCCCCTTGTTGCACAGCCGGGTCACCGACCCAGCCATGCAGCCATCACGGCCTCCGCCTGCACCGCGCGGTGCAAGCAGTGGCAGCGGCTGAACAGCTGGGATCTACTTATCCCGTCTGTTTAGCTCCCAGGAGGCCGCGGGGCAGGCGTGTGATGTGATGACGTCATCGCGTGCCCGCTCCGCGGCCTGTACCATGAAGCCAGCGGCCGCTCCGGAGCAGGTGAAGAGGAAGGGACAGCAGGTGAGTATTGTTTTTTTATTTTTTCTAAACTACTTACTGTCCCTGGCTGCCTTTAATAGCCCTGCCTGGCTACCTATACCCTGCCCTATATACTGCCCTGGCTACCTATACCCTGCCCTATATACTGCCCTGGCTACTTATACCCTGCCCTATATACTGCCCTGGCTACCTATACCCTGCCCTATATACTGCCCTGGCTACTTATACCCTGCCCTATATACTGCCCTGGCTACCTATACCCTGCCCTGGCTGCCTATATACTGCCCTGGCTACCTATACCCTGCCCTGGCTACCTATACCCTGCCCTATATACTGCCCTGGCTACCTATATACTGCCCTGGCTGCCTATACCCTGCCCTGGCTGCCTATACCCTGCCCTGGCTACCTATACCCTGCCCTGGCTACCTATACCCTGCCCTGGCTGCCTATATACTGCCCTGGCTACCTATACCCTGCCCTGGCTACCTATACCCTGCCCTATATACTGCCCTGGCTACCTATACCCTGCCCTGGCTGCCTATACCCTGCCCTTGCTGCCTATACTGCTGGCACCTATACCTGCCCTGGCTGCCTATATACTGCCTGGCTACTATACCTGCCCTGGCTGCCTATATACTGCCCTGGCTACCTATACCCTGCCCTGGCTGCCTATACTGCCTGGCTACCTATACCTGCCCCGACTATACCTGCCCATATACTGCCCTGGCTGCCTATATACTGCCCCTGCCTACATGTAGACCAGCCCTGGCTGCCTATACGTGGCCCTTGCTGCCTATAAGTGGTCCTGCCTGCCCATATACCGCCCCTGCTTACCTATATACTGGCCCTGGCTGCCTATAAGTGGCCCTTGCTGCCTATAAGTGGCCCTGCCTGCCTATAAGTGGCCCTTGCTGCCTATAAGTGGCCCTGCCTGCCTATAAGTGGCCCTTGCTGCCTATAAGTGGCCCTGCCTGCCTATAAGTGGCCCTGCCTGCCTGTATACTTTCCTTGTCTGCCTGTGTACTGTCCCTGGCTGCCTGCATATTGTCCCTGCCTGCCTGCATACTGGCCCTGCCTACCTACATACTGGCCCTGCCTACCTACATACTGGCCCTGCCTGCCTAATGTGGATCTACCTATTTACATGCCACTTATCTGACATTTTTTAATTTCTAATTTTTAGGGTCTAACTTACACTGTTTGGGGAATTGATAGGAAACCGCTAAAAGAGAGAAGACTCTAAGATGTATTTGTGGTAAATTCTACAGGGACGAGTAGTGACCGGGAGAAGAAGACATTGCATTCCGTACTGGACAGAGAAAAAGTAGAAGGGAACAACTCATCAGTGAAGATGTCATGGAGGTTTGGGCCAGAAGTAGAAGAAAAGGAGAAGAGAACAACTCCCATTAGAGATGACATCTCCTGTATGTCCCTGCTGTCAGGGGTCATTATACTTCTGTGTTAAATCAGTGCTGTATTCATGTGATGGTGACCTGACTACTGGGGATGTGATTGGTGCGGTTGTAGGTTATGTTGGTGCTTATGTAGTGGCAGAGTAGGCTTGTACCTGATTGTAAAGCAAGCGCACACCTGACTCTGTGTTGAGGGGTTTCTCTTCACCACTGTTTCTTTCTTGCTTGTGTTTAGGGGGCTTTCACACGGAGCGGTTTTGGTGCATTTTTTGATGCGTTTTTTTGTGCAGAAATGTACAGCATTAACTGCTCTGCCTTTCTGCACAAAAACGCACCAAAAACACATAAAAAACGCACCAAAAGTGCTCTTTATAGTGTAGTTTATTTTAGAAGGTGCGAGAACAAGGGACATTTTGTAAGCGGATATTGTATGTGGGCTGCTGGGGGCTTAGTGCCAGGGCTGATTTTTATTCCCAGTCGGGCCCTGATGCAGAGTATCTTGTAGCTGGAGCCTTCTCTCCCTGAAGTGTGGTGGTCTGAACAGGCCCCAAGAGAGATAACATTATTGTAGGTTCCCACCTTGAGGTCCCCTTGCTGATCAAAAATGTGAACTAAGAACCTCAAAAATTTGTAATCTATCCTAAGTAGCAGAAATGCTTTTTCAAAAATTCCTATGTGCCTTTTGGTAGTTTTTTTAGTTAATAGTGTGCTGCTGACATTGCCCTGTTTAAATCTCCTGCTTCTCTGTCTATTTTGAATGGTATGAATCTTGGTGGAACCAGAAGTCTCAGCACCCTCTCCATTTGCCCTGTTTAAATCTCCTGCTTCTCTGTCTATTTTGAATGGTATACACTTTTGTTATAATAACTTTGTAGTCTGTCTACATCTCCCACTGTGAAAAGAGGCCTAATTTCCTACCTACTATCACTTTTCAATCTCTCCTTACGCTCACAAATATCCCCCCCCCCCCATCCCCACACTCCTACTCTCACACCTGGTGTGACGAAACCAGCCCCGTCCGCTGGCCCACTGGAGGGACGACGGCCCCACGTGGGGTGTATCTCGACGTTGCGCCGCCCTCTAGGGGGTGCACAAGGACAGCCAGATACTTTACCACTGTTAACCCCTGCCCACGCTGGCACAGGGAGACCGACAATGCTGCCACCAGTTCTCTCGTTTAGTTATAAGACCGGTCCATTACCGACTTATAGCAGGGTCAGGAACCAACCCTTGGGTAGCTATATACTATAGACCGAGGATTAGGCGTGTGAGGCCGATGATCAAGACAGACTAACTCAGATTAAAGTTTATAGATTTAATTAGCCTTGAAGGGCACACTAGACAGGTAATATATACAGAATGATAATATATACAGGTAAAAGTCAGAGGTGCACATACAATTATGGATTACAGACAGAAGGCAGTTAAAATAGGTCAAGTTACCTTTGTTGCTTGGTTCTGGGCTCACATGGGAGGGCTTATGTGGCCTGGCTGCTGTGTATGGATGCTCCTGGAAAAGCTCTTAGGTGCCCCCCCTCCTGGATCAACTCAGAGCCAACCCTGGCTATATCTGTGTGGGGACAGCCCACGTGGCAGCCCCCTACACACCCCTGGGACGGTCTATGAACTCCTCCCACTCAGGTCATGCAGTTTCTGATACAACCACAAAAATGGACTATACCACGGCAGGGCATTGGCACAGAACCGAGCCGGTAGCATCATCAGAACCGGCTGGATCTAACCGACGCCTGGATATGATGACACGCCTATCTACGGACTCCCGGGGTCCGGTTGTGGATATCTCAGTCCCCATGGC
>JAODAL010076515.1:0-13597 GCA_025379985.1 Phyllomedusa bahiana | reverse complement strand
GGGCGGGGATAAAAAGGGAAAACAGTGACTCAAAAAAAGCCCCCTTTAAAACCCAAGGTAGGAAGGGAAAGAGATCCTGAACGCACAGTAGGCAAACTTTGAGGCGATGGGCACACGCAGAAGACCACACGGGTGCCACCCTTTCAGCTAAGAAAGGAAACTGGGGCTCCAATTGCCCAAGCCATCGAAATTGGACAGTAAAAAAGATTGGAAAAACTTTCCTGGTCTTGTTTAAATCTTGATTCTGCTGCGACATTGGGTGGTGGGTCAGAATTTGGCGCAAAAACATGAAAGCGGGACCCATCCTGCCTTTATCAAGGTTAGGGGGGGGTGGGGGTGTCATGGTGTGGGGAATTTTTTTCTTGGCACTTTTGGGGCCCCCTTGGCCCCAAACATCTTTTTTTGCCCCTTGGGGAAAATCTTGCCACGAGAATTGGGCAGTTCTGAAGGCAAAAGGGGCCCAAACCCATTTACAAGGGTTTAAATAAAAAAGTGGCCGGTGGTGTACATGGGGGCCCTTAAATTTAAAAAAATTCATGGCCGGAACAAGGGTAAAATCTTTGTACCCGAAACGCGTCGGTTATTGCCGATTTTTAATCTTTGCAGGAAAGTTTAAAATAAATTAAATTTTTCAGTACGCGGATCCACTCGTGCTTCATTTGCATGTATTCCATGAATTGCCAAGCCCAGGACTGAGGGGGTCGTGTTGGTAAGGAAACAAAAGCGGAGGGCTGCCAGGGACAAGATTGCATAAGGTGACCCGGTTACCTTGCTTCTTTTGGACCTTAATTAAAGCACAGCTACAATATCAGCTTTTATCAATTGATTACGGGGGTTGTGAGCTGTAAAACCCGGTAAACCAAAAAAATATCGGAGGTAGGTTTCAATAAAAAAAAAGGTAATCAGGAATGCAAGGCCTCACTTTTTTAATTAACCACAGGAGCACGAAATTAATTGTACCTTGACAAGGGGGGGTGCTGTCTATAGCAACCAAACAAAGGGGTCCCAAGAGACGTAACGGGAAAACAAAAAAACTAGTACAATGCTTTTTAGGAAAATTTTCTGCGAACCCCAGCCCAAAAACGCAAGACTGTGGCTGTTATTAGTGTTTAGCGATTTTTATCACAAAGTTGAAAAACGGGAAAGGTTTTATGGGATCGAAATTTCCAGTCAGCGAAATTAAAGGTTAAAAAATGTGCATCATCTTTTTAAATCGCGCCTTTTTCGGCGCTTCCTGTCATTTTGGGGCCGCAAATCAGATTACGAATGAGCAGGGTGGATGTGTGTGCGACGTCATGACTGGGATGTGTATGGTTGCGATTGGGTGAAAATCACATGACCTGTTTTACTAGAAAGCGTTTCCTGTTTCAGCCCCATGTTCTCAGCGTCTCATAGGGATAGGCCTGCGTTCTGCCTGTGGCCAAAAAAGTCAGCAAATTAGTCATTTCGCACGAGAAACCTCTACTATTAGCTTATCCTTCCAATTTTTGTTACATTTGGGTTTGAAAAATTTTATGTAGTTTTTTAGGAATTTTAAAGCAAAATTTCCACGTAAATTCACGGCGGTGGGAGGGGGGGGGGGGGGCCGCGGGCGAAAAACAGACAAGCTCTATCTTTAAAGAACACTGGATAAAGTTCACCTAGATTAGTGTAGACATTGTAGTGGGAATATCTTTATTATTAACAGTTTGCCTATCTGAAATATTTCCTGGGGTATTGGCAGCCTGAAACTTATTTGGATAAAAATAATTTCTAGTAAATCAGGTCTTTTGTTAGCTGCATTAAACTCCATTTTATTATCCGTATACCATTTCAGATAGGTGTTCAATTTTACCCATTACACCTGTGATGTTGTTATATACACCTTCACTTAAAATTACCAAACCAGCATTCTTGTAGTCACACAGGTTGTTTGTTGTCAAAATTACCGTGTTTCTACGAAAACATCACAGTTACGTGTTTTTTTGACATTTTGCGCCACCCCAGCACTGTTCATTGACGCAGGCATCTACGTGAAATTAAATACAGCCAATTCCTATCTTCACCAAGGTGTATTGAAATAGGTGCTCAAAAAATACTTTTATTATATCAAAACCATAACCAGTGTTTACGTGTTTTTTGGACCTTTGCGCAATCAGCACTGTTCATTGGACGCGCAGCTTATACGTAAATCTTAAACAGCAATTCTATATTCAACCACAGGTGAATTGAAAGGGCAATAAAATACAGTTTATTATATCAAACATTACAGTTACGTGTTTTTTGACTTGCGCACTCAAGCACTGTTCATTGACGCAGCATCTAGGGGTAAAACTTTAAAACAGCAATTCTATATTCACCACAGGTGGGAATTGAAAGGTGCAAAAAAATACAGTTTAATTATATCAAAACATAAACAGTTACGTGTTTTTTGACTCTTTTGCGCACTCAGCACTGTTTCCATTGACGCAGTCTACGTAATCTTAAAACAGCAATTTTCTATATTCACCACAGGTCGAATTGAAACGGTTGCAAAAAAATACAGTTTATTATATCAAAACCATAACAGTTACGTGGTTTTTTGAATTTTGCGCACCCAGCACTGTTCATTGACGCCAAGCATCTACGTAAATCTTAAAACTAGCAATTCTATATTCCACACAAGGTGAACTTGAAAGGTGCAAAAAATACAGTTTATTATATTCAACAACATAACAGTTACGTGTTTTTGACTCTTTTGCGCACCCCAGCACTGTTCATTGAGCGTTCTACGTAAAAATCTTAAAACAGCAATTCTATATTCACCACATGGGAATTGAAAGGTGCAAAAAAAAAAAATACAGTTTATTATAATCAAAAAACATAACAGTTACGTGTTTTTTGACTTGTAGCGCACCCAGCACTGTTCATTGACGCAGCATCTACGTAAATCTTAAAACAGAAATTCTTTATTCACAACAGTTGAATTGAAAGGTGCAAAAAAATCCAGTTTATTATATCAAAACAACATAACAGTTACAGTGTTTTTTTGACTTTTGCGCAACCCAGCACTTGGTTCCATTGACGCAGCATCTACGGTAAATCTTAAAATAGCAATTCTATTATTCACCACAGGTGAATTGAATGGTGCAAAAAATACAGTTTATTATATCAAAAAATATAACAGTTACGTGTTTTTTTGACTTTTGCGCCCACTCAGCACTGTTCATTGACGCCAGCATCTACGTAAATCTTAAATAGCAAGTCTATATTTACACAGGGAATTGATAAGGTGCAAAAAATACAGTTTATTATATCAAAACATAAACAAGTTTACGTTGTTTTTTTTGACTTTTTGCGACCCAGCACTGTTCATTGACGCAGCATCTACGTAAATCTTAAAATTAGAATTCTATATTCACCACAGGTGAATTGGAAAGGTGCAAAAAATACAGTTTATTATATTCAAAACATAACAGTTACGTGTTTTTTGACTTTTGCGCCCACTCAGCCCATGTTCCATTGGACGCTAGCATTACGGTAAAATCTTAAAATAGCATTATTATTTCACCCACAGGTGAATTGAAAAGGTGCAAAAAATACAGTTTATTATATCAAAACATAACAGTTACGGTGTTTATTGACTTGTTGCGCACCCAAGCACTGTTCATTGACGCGAGCATCTACGTAAATCGTTAAATAGCAAATTCTTATTCACCACAGAGTGAATTGAAAGGTGCAAAAAAATACAGTTTATTATATCAAAAAATAACAGTTATGCGTTTTTTGACTATTGCGCACACAGCACTGTTTATTGAAGCTGCATCTACGTAAATCTTAAAACAGCAATTCTATATTCACCACAGGTGAATTGAAAGGTGCAAAAACAATAGTTTATTATACCAAAAGAATAAACAAATACGTGTTTTTTGGACTTTTGCCCATTCCAGATTTGTTGATAGACACCTTGCAGTTATATTTTATTCGAGCAATTTTGTTTTGATTAGAGGGATTTGCAGAATAGCTGTGATTTGCCGTCTTTTAATAAGAGGGACTTTCCAAAACTATTCCATACCTTCTCAAATTTATATATTCTGAACATGGTGCGAAATGCAGGTGGTAAGCGAAGCAAAGAGGGGGGTTAGCACATGGAGGTAGAGGTACGAGAGAAGGTGCTCCTTCCAGTGCTGGCGACAACACGCATGCCAGGGATTCGTCAGTTTGCAGGACCGTCAGAATGTCATCGCTGGGTCAAGGGCCCCGTGAATCTAAGTAACGAACATCGTCGCCAATCGTTCCTTCAGTGGTTAATGCAACCTGCATCTAGCAGGTCTACCCTCCTCGTCCTCGCAGTCCCGGCCACAAATATCGTCATCAGCATCCATCAGCATACGTCCAAAACATGAAGCAGCCCAAATGTCAACTGTTGTACCCCACACTGTGGATAATCCATTGTCTGAAGACCTCTTTGATGGACAAAAAGCGGTTGGGGTCATAAGGCATGTTAAAAGATCAACGAGGATGATTTATCTGCTCTGACGCCCAGTTATGATGCCATCAGAGGAGGGTGAAGGAAGCCGGTCAATCGGCAAAAAAAAATTCCGGCGCGGTCCGGCAAACTTCTTTGCCGTGCCCCTTGCTTGTAGCCCGCAGCTTCTGGATGCAGAAAAGTCAGGTGACGACCAATCACCTGTGTTGATGATGATGATGATGACGACATGCGGATCCTTCTGGGTCTTTTCCGCGAATTTGCTTTGCGGAGGCGCTTCATCAGTGGAACGAGAAGGAAGACGATGGGGTAGTGTCAATACGGGGTCCCGCCACAAAAAGGGGAGGAGGGGATAGAGGGCTGGTCGCAGAAAGTCCGTGATTGATTCCGCCAGCCACAGGTCAGCGCAAACCCCGCTCCTCGCTTATCGCCCGTCAAAAAGGTCCTAGGGACCTCTCAAGCCTGGGCCCTTCTTTGAGCAAGCCTCTGATTCACCCAGCGAGCCAGCGATGTCATATGCAGCCTTTGCAGGTGTAAACGCATAAGTAGAGGCAAGAACCTTAAGTGGTTAACCACCACCAACATGTCTAAGTATGCAGACGAATGCATGAGTTGGGAATTGGAGGGAACACTTGGCCAAAAAAGGCCAGAACCCGAGTGCCGAGCCTCCAACCACTTTACACCCTCTGTCTCCGCCTCCTCCTTCCTCGCCACCCCCAAGCCGTGCTTGAAAATTAATCTGCCTTGGAGACGTCACACCACAGGTCAGGAGCTGTGGACCGGCTCTAATGCAACGAGGGATCCGAGCGTCTGGCTGGGCTGACAAGAACCTTGTGCCAGGCAATGGTGGTGTGCGATAAACGTCTGCGAAATCTGTGGGCCGCCCTTAAGGATCGGTAGGCTGGAGACATCCCTTGCCTGGCACATGTCATGAACCTTGTCGTCCAGAAATTCTAAGAAGGCTACGGGTTGGGACTCCTGACTTGAAGAAGGCTCTGAGGGTCTGAGTTCGCACTTCCGCCGTTAGCACCCCTGCTTAGTCCGCCTGGCTGCGTGCAGCGTCAGCTCGCCTCCCCGTTTCAACCGTCTCATTGTTGACGTGTGCAAACTCACGCTGGATTCCACCCTCCACATGCCTCCATCGATTGGTGGCAGAGATCCAGCGCAGTGCCATTTCGCAGCAGTACGAAGTGACACACATGGCCTGCAAGCAGCGGTTCGGACCTCGGGGTGTTGAACCACCGAGAGTGGAGGCAGGTGGAAAGAGTAGTTGCAACATCCTTGCCAGTTTTGATAGAAGCCACCAAAATGGTCAGTGCGGACAAATGACCTTGTCTGCATGAGCATTGTGGTTGATCTAGTTCTGGACGACTCGTTGGCACTCTGAAACAACCAGGGTCCAGCCAGCAGACGGAGGAGGGACGGACACAGATGCGGACACGGTGCATTTCTCCTCCGTCAAAATCAACAAGGCCCGACAGTTTCACACTTTTCATCTGGTCTCCATTAGGAAGTGGGTTCGGGGTCCAGAGCTAGTGCCAAGGTGGACGCAAATCAGCTCTCAGGGTGGACATCTCAGGCAAGTCAGGGCTGTGTTGAAGCTGTTGCCAGAGGCATCGGAGGAGGAGGAGGAGGAAGAGGAGGAGGTATTCCTAGACACCGATGTTACCGACGGTCCCTGCCTTGGAAAAGAGGTTGGCGCTGGAATTTGAGGCGGAGGAGGGAAGATGAGGAAGGATCAGTTTGCTAAGTGCCCCTCGACCCAGAGGCTTGGGAAATCAAGGCTCACATCTCTCACATGAGTGCTTGGATGCTCCATTTCCTCAACATATTCGCATTAAAGCCATCAAAAGAAACAACAGTTACTGGGTGGCCACCCTCCTTGGATCCCCGGGGGGGTTACAAAACAAAAAAAATCAGCACTTTCCTTCCACCCACCCAATAGAGAGTTAAAATGCAGGGGAAATTGGAGACCTTTCTGATTGATCAACTGGAGACCATCTGTTGAGTCTGATTCACGCTTTCCCCAACCAAATGTCACGTGGTGGAACAACATCTGAGAACGTGACAGCAGTAGAGTGCAAGTAGGCGTCAGCGGCACAGCAGGCAAGGTGGCAGAGACTAATGGGTGACCATCATGGCCAACTTTGTTTTACCACCTCACCAAGCATGCAATGCAGGCACAATCCAACACACAGAGATCTGCTTAAGATCATGTGAGCACGACTAGTGCGTCTCAACACACGATTGTTTTGCATGTGTTTCCGGACCCAATAGACTTCTGGGTATCCAAAATGGAAGAATGGACGAGCTGGCTCGTCACGCCATAGACGGTGTTGTTCCTTCGCCCAGCGCAGCCAGCCGTCATATACTGACGCGGACCTTCAGCCACAGCTGGAGGGAGGTCTTGTCAGACAAAACGATCCGGCTTTCCCACAGATATGGGGATCGTTCTTTGACTTTCATCAACACGGATTGAAATCAGGCATGGCATATATGATGATGTTGTGGCCCCTATTGCCGAGGGCACCGATTAGTTTGCCCAGATCCTACTTCACATTTTTTTTCAACAGAAATGGTTCCTCTTGAAAAAGGTTTTTTTTTAAAATGATTATTTCTTAACTGCAATTTTTTTTCTCTTTTCCCAACAGTTTCATTTGCTGGTTTTGCTGTGAGGAGACTGTAAAAGTCAGCGAAAGGTTTCATGACAATACCGTATTCCATTTACTCACTTTATTCTTAAGAAGTTTTCGCATTGTCAATGGTTTTGAGGTCATGTTGCTGTGAGATACAGCAATAATCCTGGTCCTTTGGAACAGAATGTGGCTTCTAAGTGGCATTTCTCCCTCACAATTTTAATAGTGGCTGAGAAGTCATATTTATAATTTTTGGGTCATGTAGCTGTGAGATACAGCAATAATCATGGTCCTTTGTAACCAGAAATGTGGCTTCTAAAGTCGGCATTTCTCCCTCACAATTTTTAACAGTGGCTGAGAAGGTCATTTTTATAATTTTTTGGGGTCATGCTGCTTTGAAATGCGGCAACAATACTACAGGGTCCTATTATCAAAAAAATGTTCTTTTCTAACAGAATTTGTTCTCTCACATTGACCAAAAGTGGCTCTCAAAGGGGTCTTGCTTTGGAATTTTTGGGGGCCCATTTTTGCTGTGACATGCAGCTATACCTACAGGGTTTCCTATTCTAAAAACTTGTTGCTTTTCTAACAGACATTTGTTCTTCACAATTTGACCAAAGTGGCCTCAAGGGTTCATGCTTTGAATTTTTGGGGGCATTTTGCTATGTCATGCAGCTTTACGACAGGTCCTATTCTAAAGAATGTTGTTTCTACAGACCATTTGTTCTTCACAATGTCAAGGAGTAAAACTCAAGGGTGATGGTGCTGTCAGAAACAGGATAGGTCAGGACAATGTTAATGGACACATATTGCAAAATGACTTGTTTTTTGAAGATCCTTTAAACATAGCTATCATCCCAGTTTGAGACAACCCTTTAATACAATGAAAAAAAGAGAAAACAATGACATGGTGGGATTCCAATCCTATTTTAAAAATGTGTTTTATAGAATTAAAGTACTAAAAAACTCTGCATGTACCAAAATAGAGGGCTGGGTAAAAAAAAATTCCTACTGATTGGTACAAGGGCGGCTTACAGGAAAATTTGACCAGATGTAGGATTATTCAGAGGACATGGATATGGAGCCCCACGTGGACACGAGAAATCAAAGTACAGAGACCATTTTCCCTCCAGCACGTGAGTAAAATGAGAAAAAGAATGCCCAAGATAAAGGGCCACCTGTGTTGGTAAACAGGAGCGTTCAACCACCAGTATTTCAGTGAAGCTCAATTGGTCCCCTCATACGGGAGGGCAAGCGCTCCTACCCAGGTATTGACTGTGTACAGAGGGAAGGTGGAGTTCTCAACTTCCGCTTCGCACTCTGCTTCAGCTCGTACAGTTTTTCATTGCTGGCGTCATCAGGGCATTTAACCTGCGTGTTAAATAGAGTTGACGGACGACAGCCTGGGCTTTTCACCGACACCCCACTGTAAACTCGGGCCCTGGTTCATGCTGTGGCCCAGGAGACACGGTTATAGTCAATGTACCAGTGAAACTAAAATGGTGGTTGAAAAGACTCCTTTTTCCGGCCTTTTAAATGTGGGGGGTCTGCAGCGTTACTGAGGGCTCATGCTGTGCCCTGGGGACAGGTATAGTCAATGGTCCCAGTGATTGAAACTAAAATGGTGGTAATGAAAGATCCTTTTTCCGGCACTTTTTAAAATGTGGGGGGGTCTTGCAGGTTTGGAGTCCATGCTGTGGCCAGGAAGGTATAGTCACATGTCCCAGTGAAACTAAAAATGGTGGTTGAAAGAATCTCTTTTTCGGCACTTTTTAAAAGTGGGGGTCATGCAGGTTTGGGGGAGGGGCTCATGCGTTGTGGCCCAGCGAGGACAGGTATAGTCAATGTCCAAGTGAAAAACTAATGGTGGTGGAGACTCCTCTTTTTTCTGGCACTTTTTAACAATGTGGGGGTCATGCAGGTTTGGGGCACATGTGTGGCCCAGGGGACAGGTATAGTCATTGTCCAGGGAAACTAAAATGGTGGTTGAAAGGGACTCCCATTTTTCGGCACTCTTTTAAATGTGGGGTCATGCAGGTTTGGGGCTCATCGTGGTGCGGCCCAGGACAGTATTAGTCAATGTCCAGGGAAACTAAAATGGTGGTTGAAAGACTCTTCCTCTTTTTCCGGCTTATTTTTAAATGTGGGGGGATGCAGGTCTTGGGGTCATGGCGCGTTCAGGAGAGGGAATATTCAATGTCCAGTTAAGTAACTGATGGTTCAAAATCATACTGCTTCTGGCATTTTTAATTTGTGGGTGTGATGCAGGTTTAAGGGTCAGGCTTATGTGTAGGTACAAGACAGGGATAGTACATGGTCTTGACTTTTTTCTTTCTGATGACTTTTATACACTAAGTGTGTTGCTAAGATTGTAGCATGTATCCATTTGACTGGTGGATGTTATTTCAGCTTCTCCAGCCGTTGTTTGGGTTATTATGAGGTGTTTGTTGCTCTCCCATAGACTTTAATGGTCATCGCGCATCATCGATGCTCACTATCGAAAAAACCTTTATCGATAGCCGGGCCCGACTATCGACTATCGCATCGATCCTCGATCAGCAACGCATCGCTCAACACTAGTGTTAGTACAAAATACAGACTCAGGACAAAATAAACTTTTTGAGACATACTGGGAAATCCTGGCCTCCGAGGCAATCCTTCCCTGAGTCGCCTAGGTTGCTGGATTTCTCAGGCAGATCTTCTGGCTGTTCCGATAAAGTGATCTGCTGCTCTGCAGTAAAAAAGGCTTTGTGGTCCCTGGAAGAGATAGTAGATCCCAGCTGCATCGGTTCCAGATCAATTTCCAATGCCTTGTTGGATATGGGGGGGTGGAGCAGGTACCTAAAGATGTTCCCTTTGGCGCTCGCGAAGGCGATGGTTAAGCCAAATAGTCAGGGTCATAAACTTTTCCAGGCTTTCAGGTTGTGGGTACCCAATCAACAGATCTTTAAGTGTCTCAGACAGCCCTTGAAGAAAAAGACACTGAAGTGCTGGGTCATTCCACTGTGAGAGTACAGACCAGTTTCCGAACTCAGAGCAGTAGTCTTACACTGGTCGCCGCCCCTGACAGAGAGACAAGAGGTTGTTTTCGGCTACTGACCTGATGTCTGGTTCATCATATAGAAGTCCCAAAGCCTGAAAAAAGGAATCAACAAACAGGAGTTCAGGAGAGTCCGGGATCAAGGAGAAGGCCCAAGCTAGTGGAGTCCCCTGAAGCAAAGAAATGATTAACCCCACACATTCCTCCTCAGAACCAGATGCATGGGACCTAAGCAGGAAATACAACCTGCAACTCTCTTGGAAATTAACAAAAGTACTGTGGTCTCCAAAGAAATTGTCCGGCAGGTGGAGCTTGGGTTCCACAGGTGGGTATACTGTATACTGACACTTCACCCCTGGAGGATGTAGACTCCTGCAGCTGGACCCTTTGAGCGAGATCTTGAACTAGTTGCGTCAAGCCATGCATCTGGTACTCTAATGCCTTTATTGCTTCCTTAGTCAGAATGGGAAAAAAATATAGACTGGTGATTCTGTAAAGGATGCCCTAATCTCACCCTGGCTTACTCTGCTTAGGCAGAGCACCTGTCCTGAGAAGGGTAACCAAGCACTGGAACCTCTTCCTAAAATATACTCTGGTAAATGGGTGACAAACAGAAGGAAAACGGAAGACAAACGGGAAACAGACACAAACAGAGAATAATCAGATGGGCCGAGGTCCAACCAGGAATGAGCAGTACTGAAGAACAAAACAGGAGAGTAACTAGAAAGACAAGCCAAAATCCAGAGACCAGCGAAATGACACAGCAGAGCAAAAACAGACAGCTAAGACACAAGAAGCAATCACCAGCAGGGCCAGGTTGACAGGAAGAAGTTTATAATCTACACCCCAGCCAGGGATTGGCTCAAGTGCTTAACTCATAAAGCACCAAGCTGCACCCTGGATGAGGCTGCAACAAAATCCTTAAAGGGCCAGTAGCGCAGTCCTGACACCTCTGGATCAACACTTTAGCACAATAGACTGAAATGGATCTACATCTGTCTTTTCTCGGCTTTACAAACCTATGTAACTATTTAAGTGGTGGTGATATGTGGTTATCAAGTTGATAATTTAAGGTAAAACATTAAAATCAGTTTAATCATTACATCCTTTTGTTTAACCTGCTTTTTACTGCTTTTTCTACTTTACTTATCGAAGTATCAGATATCTTTCACACAACTTTACTTGGAACAGATGCACGGCCTGCTTAAGCAATAAGTTATATCGAGGAACCAAAGAAATTCTTCTCTCGGACGATATAGAGAGAAGTTCAGGAATGTTTCTTATCAGCTAATGCCTAGCAACATTGCGTAGATGCAGGAGACTATGAGCAACAGCCAATTAGTCAATAATAAAATTATCATGTGATTCAAAGTTATATTGAACTAATTGCTGTGATTAAATCAGATGCTATACACCACTCAAATGCATGGCGTGTAATTTCTCAGCGCTTAAGTTGTCGACAGCTGTAATCATATAATTTGGACGGGGACATCTAATTGAATAAGGAGTAGAAAGAAAAAGATAATTCTACACCTGATTACGATCTTGACATTTGGTGCTGTGACCTCTCAAACGGCCCGAGGACCGAGACCTAAACCCCTGAGGAGCCGACGCCTTGCCACCGGCTGCACGATCCTGGACTGTCCAAACGGAGCCTGATCACCTCCCTACAAACCGGTAAGGTCGCTGGGTTTTATAACTCCATGACTTATCTGTGTTGTTGGACAGTCCAGTGTGAGTGCCTGGTGCTTTGTCGACTCTCTGGGGGAGACCTGAAAGTGTCAAGGTCCAGGTTGTGGTCTTGAATTCTGGTGTGCGTATCATATATGTATGCTCTAGACGCCGTCAATTGATGTCCCTGGTTCTTGCCTCACATGCACGGGTGACTGGGTAGTATTGTACTAGTGTACATTTCTTTTTGTATTATATTTCCAGGTGTACCAGGACCGGAGCTCCTGATGTAAATGAGATACCAGAGTGAAAGATTCCCTGAAGGTTTTCCAGGGTGAAAGAGTCCCTGAGGGTTTTCCAGAGTTAAAGAGTCCCCGATGTGTTCTGTTTCCTGTTGACTAGCAACAGAAGCCTGTTATGTACAGATGATCTGAGATTTCCTGTTAAGAATTAGAATATATTACTTACTGTTAAGTGTGCTTGTGGCTTAACCTCAGCATACATTTGTTCTGATTTTTATCTAGGTAATGACTGCATTGAGAGTTAACATTATACTTAGGCTGCGTCACTAGTTAAATCCTCCTTTTTGTCTCAGTGAGTCTTTGACACTGAATTCTAACAGGCACTGAAGAATTAGAACACAGAGTGTATTATCTTTTGGCCTCAATCCAAAGCATCTATTAAGGGGGGCTGCTGACAGACACTGGCTACTTTCTCTGTTTGTCTGTGTGACATACTGAAAAATAATAGCGCTCAGCCTAAAAGTGCAGTCACGTAGTAGTTAGCCTCTCACTCGTGCAGTGAGATTTGGGTCTGTTACCACCATAATGATGGAAGGGCTTGATTATTTTTGGCTTAGGCCCAAATGGATTTTTTTACCCCCGGATTGGGGGGGTTAAAAAAGGGGGTACAATTTCGGATAAAAAAGGGTTGACCTGTGGAAACATAAAGCACAGAAAAGGGTTTCAAAGGGATAGCAAAAATCGCAAAAGGCTTCTGAATAATCCCCTGTTGGAGCTGCCAAAGATGGTATTGTTAAAGGTGCAAAAAAAATGTACCATGCCAGACCAAGGAGAAAATTCTTGGTTTTTTTTTCCCCTTGTAAGCTAGCTGCTTGTACCCTGCAATCTTTTTAAATCACAGATTGTTTTGAACTTTGGTGTGAAAAAATAAAACAATAAAAACTAATACTGTCCTAAATAAACCTAAATCAGGAAGAATAAATTCCCTTCAATAAAACCCTAATAACTTTTAAATTTTTCGATAAAAGAATAAAACATGTTGCCCCCACAAATTTAAAAAAAGGGCCCATTTTTCCGGACTAACTTTGTACCTAAATCAATTTGAGTTTTTTAAATCTGTGTCATGTTATGTAAATCAAAGGGAACACCTCTATGAATGGGGTAAAATACGGATGTTTTAATAATAAAAAAGCATTTGGTCTCAGAGAAATTCTGTTTTTTTTGCGTATTGCTTCAGGGGACCCGGGCTCCCAATAATCTGGCAACCATCCAAATATCCCTGAAGGCCACTTGAAAGACCGAACAAACAGTGGCGCCCAAACGTTTTTGGGGTGGGCCCCCAAAACTTCTAAAATTGCCTTTTTTGTCCTGGGGTCAAAATCCCGGGCCCGGAATGCAAATTCCCCCTTGATATGCCCCCCACTAGCACCCAATGCCAGTACCTATTTGCTTTCACTTTTTGCGGTTCACAATATCGAGGGAAAAGTTTTGCCAAGGGGGCCCAAAATTGCCCCCCCCTTACACAGGGGCTTTACAGTTGTTTTAGGATTGGTCATCCAAC
>JAODAL010076514.1:0-13598 GCA_025379985.1 Phyllomedusa bahiana | reverse complement strand
GGCGTGGTCGGCCCGGTTTCCACACACCAATGCCTTAGGGTAGATACTCAGCCTGACCCCCTCACCCAAACTGTGAGATTGAGTTGGGTTCAAAACCTGCCCCAGCCACTTTTCTGAGCCGCCCCCCCCCTATGCCACACTCTGTGACAGTTTTTCCATCTGCCCCAAACCCCTGTTTCCCGGGGACTTATTGCCACCCCCCTCCACACTTGTCTTTGTGCCACTGTCACCCATGCTGCTGCTGTGGCTGCTCCCCTGACCTACACCTTGTAAATTGTGCACCTCAGGGGGCCTTCCCTCCCTTTTTTGCCCCAACTCATTTTTTTTTAAAGAATGTCTTTGTGCCATGTTGACCTCATGCTGCTGCTGCTTTTTATGCCGTAAACTCCCCCTGTTCATTTCCCCACTCTTTGGCCTACTCTTGTTTTTTCCCACCCCCAAAAATGTCATTGTGCCACGTCTGACCTCATTCTGCTCCGGGTGACCTCCCCAACTTGTCATTTGCATTTTGACCTCATGTGCTGCTGTGGCGCTGCCGTGACCTCCACTGTGTCATTGTCCCAACTGTCTGACCTCATGCTGCGCTGTGGTGGCCAAACCACACACTGTGTCATTGTGCCATCTGTACCCTACTCTTTTTTTTGCATCGTCTAAATTGATTGGCCCACTGTCTCGTATGCTGCGCGTGGCTGCTGCGGTGACCTACACACTTGTCATTGCCCACTCTTGGGGGCCTTTTCTCCTTTTTTTGCCACCTCCAGAATGTCATTGTGCCACTTCTGACCTCATTGTTTGCGCCGTGACCTACACCTGGTCATTGGCACTGCGACCTCTTTGCTCTGCTGGGTGCTGCCTACTCCCTTTGTGTCATTGTGCCACTGTGGCCTACCCCCTTTTTTTTCCCACCCCAAATTGATTGTCCCACTCTCTGACCTCATGCTGCTGTGGCTGGTGTCACCTCCACACCTGTCACTGATTTCCCCACCTGAGCCCTCGTTGTTTTTTTCCAGCTGTCCTGCCATGATTTATAGGCAACTTCCCCCCCTTCAGTTTTTTGGTCAGTTTTGCCCTCTTAGTGCCCAGGGAATTTTTTTATAGTGAAGGATTCAAGAGGGGCGGAAAGTTTCATCTTTTTTTTCCCGGTGTCAAATTCAATGTTCTAATATCCCTTGGTTACCATGCAGAACATCTCACCCTCCAGTCGCCTTCCACTCTGTCTAATATCCCTTGGTATGACCATGCAAAAAATCTCCCCTCCATTGCTTGCTTCATCTGTTATTATCCCTTGGGGTTGTTTATGTTTAATACAACTTCCCCTTCCTGCCCCTATCCCCGCTGTGTGGTTTGTTTTTAGTCTCCCATCTCATTCAATTTGCCTTGTATCCTCCCCCCACCGCCCCTTGTTAATTCCCTGTCCCAACCCCACCCCCTTGTTTGATCCGGGTATGCAGATGGTTTTTTATTCAGTATAAAAGTCCTTGTAGTGGGTCATATCTGCCTTTGGTCAGATTGGGCCCCCTTTTCAAAGTACGGCCCTTTTTTTAAATACAAGGAGAATTAAAATCAGAATTTAAACCCCGATTAAAAAAAGGATTGCTAAAAGGTAAAGCTACTTTTCCTTTCCTCCCCCACACAACTCCCCCTGCCAATCACTAACCATGCTTTTTCCTCTTTAACTCCCCTCCTTTCCAAAAAATAATTCCCTTCCCCAACCCCCTCCTGGGCAATGGCTTTCATCTTCCCCTGATTTTCCCCTCTATTGTTCTGCCCCCAAAAACCCTGTTTCCCATATCAATGCCTTCCCACCAAAAGCCCCAAAACCGACTTACTGTCTATCCTACCCCACCTTTTAAACCCCTCTCTCTGCTCCTCCTACTGTGGGGACTATCCCAAAAACCCGGGCCACCTCAGACATTCCCCACTATTGCTCTCCAACTGCAAACAGACCCTTTCTAAAATCCCCATAACCCTGCAAATTTAAAAATTACCCCCTTGGCCCCTTCACCTATTTCTCTCTTGGAGCTTCTGAAAAACACAGGTCTGTAGCAAAAAATTTTTTCTTAACTGCCCTCTTTATATACGAAACCTTCATTCCTTGGTCTGACGGAAAACCTGGTGCGCCCTTACAAGTCTCTCTCTGCCCTCCCTTTGGTGGTCCCCAAAACTTACCCATACCCCCCCGCCCTGGCCCAAAGCAGGGCGGAGGTTTTGGCCTTCTCCGTCGACACCTGTTCCTTTTCCCCCCTCCCTGCTCCCTTCTCTAAACCCTCCCCTCCTTTGAGGTGCACTTGTCCCATCACGCCCCCCCCCAAATCTCCAAGTGGCGGTCTCTACCGACCGCCAGGCCCTGCCCCGCCTTCCTTGCCCACTTCACCTCCCTCCTCCACTTTCTTTCATGATACCCCATTTTCTAAGGGGGTGACTTAAACCTCCCCTTGAACACTCACTCTGCTCCCAGCAAACTCCCCCCATCTCCTTTCCTTTGGCCTTCCCGGGCCCTCTGGAGCCACTCAAAAAAGATGGACCAACTGGCCCTAGTTTTCACCGCCTCTGCCCATATCTGATTTTCTCTTTCTCCCCACCCCCTTTATCTGCCCACAACCCCTGCTTACCTTTCCACCAAAACCCACCCCCCTGTCCTCCTGTCTACTCTAGACACCCCACGGGAACCTACAAAATTTTAACCCCGATCTCTCTGACCCCTTTTGCACCTCTTTACCATATCCTCATTTGATGACCCTGACACAGCCATGCTTTTTACAACACACAATTTCCCTCCACAATCGATTTGGTCCCCCCTCTCAAACCAACAAACCCGCAAAATCAACAGACAACCCTGGCACACAGACTTCACTAAAAGGAGGCGAGTTCCAGAATTGCTAAATGCCGCGGAAAAAAAACCCGCTCCCCAATGACCACCACATACAAACAACACTACACAATTTAAGTCTGCACTCACCTCAGCCAAAAACGGGATCACTTCACCAATTTTATATCCTCTCTGTCTCACAACCCCCAGACAATTTTTTAAAACACCTTCAACTTCCCCTCCGTCCCCCGCCCCCCTCCCCCATCCCTCCTTTCAGCAGCATTTGCCCCCCACTTCTAAACAAGCCAAACCTATCAAGAAAGCTTCCCCTTTTTGCCCCCTTCGCCACTTCCTGTTTGCACATCCCCCCACCACCCCTTCTACCTTCACCCCGCACTTCCCCCCCAAACTTTTTTCTCCACTGTCACTCATGACAAGCTCTTCTCTATCTCCAAACCCAAAACCTCAAAAGTCCTTTTGATCCATTCCCATCTCACCTCTCCCTGACCCTTATGCTGTCATCATCCCCCCTTCCCCAAAATCTTCAACCTATCACTAACCTCTGGATCTTTCCTTTCTCCTTTAAACATGCGCCATACCCCCCATCCTTAAAAACCAACTCTTACCCCTCTTGTCTGTCTAAACTACGCCCCATCTCACGCTTCCCCTTTGCTTTCCCCAAAACTCCCCCCGAGCAGCACTCCATTTAACTGTCCACCCATTGTCTCCAAAACCCTTTTTCTTGACCCCCTGAATTGGTTTTCCGATCCCATCCACTATGAAAACCCTAAACCAAGGTCACCAAAGACCCATTAACCCCCTAAAGCCTCAGTCACTACCGATACTTCTCCTCTTAACTTATCCCCCTTTCCTTGACCCTGTGCCCCTTCCCTCCTGACCAAATCCTCTCCTCCCCGCATCATTGGCTCACCCCCCTGGGTCTCCTTTTTCCTCCTGATCGGAGTTCAGCGTTTTATTCTGCTCCACCCCCTCCTGACCCTCTCTCTGTTGGTGTCCCCCAAGGGTCAGTCCCGGGCCCCACTACCTTTCTTTTACAATCTTGGCCTGGGTCAGCTCATAGATTCACACGGCTTTCAATACCATTATGCTGATGACCCCAACTTTCTTCCGCCTGACATCAACTCTTAACTTTCCAAGATGCCAGATGTCCCGTCCCCCATTCCCCTTTTTTCCCTCCCCTTCCCTAAAACTTTTAAAGAGGGGAAAAAGGAATTAAAATTTTCTTTCCCCCTCCCCCTCATCCCTCCACCTGATCTCTCTTTACAGAACGGTCCAACTTCACCGTCCCACAGTCCGCTGTTGGGATAACCCTTACTCGCTTTTTTTCCCTTTAAACCGCACATCCAAAACCCTCCCCCTCCGCCTGCCGCCCCCACCTAAAAATATTTCACGATAGCTCATTCCCCAACCCCCGAACACAAAAAAGCTGGTCCATGCCTTTCATCTCCCCCCTAGACTACTGCAACTCCTTCTCTGTGGCCTCCCTGCACCTTGCTCCCCTTCAATCCATCCAACTTGCCCCCCCGTTTTCCACCTCTCTCCTTGCTACTCCCTGCCTCCCCCCTGCCAATCCCTTCACTGGCTACCCATTTCCCCGCGAATTCACTTCAATTTTTCTAACCCTGCCTACAAGGCTTCCCCTAAACCCCTCCCCTCCATACATCTCTGCCCTAATCTCCAGATACCCCCCTCACGCAACCCGCTCCTCACAGGGCCCTTCTTCTCTGCTCTCCCCTTTTTCAGCTCTTCAACAACCGTCTCCAAATTTTTTTCCCGTGTTCCCCCCCCACTCGGGAAACTGCCCCAACCCAGACTTCCTCCACTTTTCCCAGCTTCAAAAGCAACCCGAAAACCCTTTTTTCAGGATAGCTAAAACTTTAAACCCCTTCTGTCCCCACCCCCACCAACATGTCTGCCCCCCACCTTTTGTCTCTTTCCCCACCTTGTAGATTTTAAGCCTTTTGCAGCAGCGTTCTCCTCCCTCTGTACCCGTTGATTGTCAATACTGTCACATTGAAGTTGTTTGACTTATGTTATTTTTGTAACACTCTTTTAATGTAACTCCCTGAATCAAAGGGGGCTTAAAATAAATAATAATAATAAAATACTAAAACACAAAATTTTTTATGAAAACCAAACCAAAACTCCCTCTGCTATTTAAGCATATTTAAGCAGGCCCCCAACTTCTACACACCCTGCAGGCTCTGGAGCCTGGTAATAGCTGTTTTTTAAAGTAATTGTCCCCAAAATTATCGGAACGAAGTTATTTTTTGTCGGGAAAATTCGGCGAAGTGGCGAAACCGAATTTCGAAATTGAGTTACAATTAATGTTTTTATTTTGTCTTTCCCCTTCCCCCCTGTTTGAAAAAAAATAATAAATTTTTTTTTATAAAACGTAACAATTTCACACTTTACAAATTTAGGGGTGTAGGTACAGACAAAAAAACTACTCACAAATAAAAGCAACTTACAGTGAACACAAGGGGTGAGGGCCCCCACTTTCAAGGTTTACAATCTATTAGGGGTTTTGGGTGAGATGAAAGGGTAAAAACTAGGTTTTAAAAAGGTCCAGCTTGTGACATATATAGGGGGTGGTTTATATAAAATTCGGAGAACCTGCCACCCCGACAGTACATCTATATACGGGAAAATGCTAATTATGAAATGGCGAAATGTGTCATAGAGAGTGGGGGAGTTTAGCAATTAGGGTTCGGGGAGGCCAACTGAGAAAATTTTTCTCAGGGCCCTCTTAAAAATTTGAGGGGTTTTGAGGTCCTGATCGCCCCCAGCTGTTCCAAAAAACTGGTGCCGCACATGTGAAAAATTTTGGGGGGGCATGGGGGGTTCGGATGACTGGGAAAGTATCTAAGATCATCCGCCGAGCGGAGAGCCCGGTAGGGCGGGGAGACAAGATGAGGGAAAGATGTAGAGGGGTGCACACCCCCCCCGTGGAAGGGTTTTTGGGGGGGTGCAATGATTTTATTTTATCCGACTGAATGAGCAACCAGTGCAGTGACTGAAACAGAATAGAGGCATCAGTATAGCGGCTGGAGAGAAAGATGAGTCTGGCTGCTGCATTCAGGACAGATTGCAGAGGGGAGAGTTTACAGAGAGGGAGACCGATAAGAAAGGAGTTGCAGTAATCAAGACGAGAAAGAATAAGAGCAGTAATGAGAGTTTGAGTTGTTTCCACAGTGAGAAAAGAACGGATTCTGGATTACGTCTAAGTCGTTTAGGGGTTAGCGCACCTGAATAGGAATGAGCGATTGTGTCAACTATCGTCATCGAGTCGATAGTCGATATTGGCAATTATCATGCCGATAGTCGATAACAGATTATCGCCAATGACCATTAAAGTCTATGGGAGAGGAACAACAGCTTAATTCTTACACCAAACAGGGGTGGAGAAGCTGGAATTAACATCCACAACAGGAAGCTGGATATGTGCTACATCTTAGGCAAGACAATTAGGCAACAAGAGTCACAGAAAAAAAGTCACAGACTATTCACTATCCCTGTCCTGTACCACAGGATGACCCTTAAACCTGCATGACCCACAAATTAAAAAGTGCCAGAAGGCAGTATTATTTGAACCATCATTTTAGTTGAACTGGACATTGACTATCCCTGTCCTGGAATGCAGCATGACTCTTAAACCTGTCTGACCCACAGATTAAAAAGTGACGGAAAAAGGAGTCTTTGAACCACCATTTTAGTTGAACAGGACATTGACTATGTCTGTCCTGGACCGCAGCATGACCCTTATATCTACATGACCCACAGATTAAAAAGTGCCTGAAAAAGGAGTCTTTGAACCACCATTTTAGTTGAACTGGACATTGACTATCCCTGTCTTGGACCACAGCATGCAGGTTGCATTAACCAATGAAGAACAGATTGGCGACGCTGTTCGTTACGGAGATTCACAGGGCACCGACCCAGCGATGACAGGCCTGACGGTCCCGCAACCGACAATCCGCTGGCTTGCGTGTTGTCGCCAGCACTGTAAGGAGCACCTTCTCTCGTTCCTCTACCTCCATGTCCTACACCCCTCTTTGCTCGCTTACCACCTGCAGTTCGCTCCATGTTCAGAAATATAAAAATGTAAAAGGTATGGAAGAGTTTTTGACAATCTCTTATTCAAAGACGGCAAATCACAGCTATTCTTAAATCCCACTAATTTCCAACAGCCAACTAGGATTAGAAACAGAATTGTTTCTATTAAATATCTGTGAAATGCGGTCTGGTGGAAGAACCGTAACACAAAATCAACAGTGTTCTTCCTTCAGTCCCTGAGACTTACAATTGCCCAGTAGGACTAGCAGTTGATAGTTTTCAACAAACTATCGTACAAATGCACGATTAGTGCCAAACTGAGACGCATTGAGTTAAATAGAAGTATTAAAAAGTTATATGGATTAATATGATGGCCTTCGCACCACTGACAACAAGCGTAATTTACTATCAAATATGTATAACACAATATGTGTACAACTGAGCTCTATGAGCCAAACAGACGCACGGACTGCAGTAAGAGTATTTAAATGTTATATGGATTAATATGGCGGCCTTCGCGCCACTGACTACAGTCGTAATTTACTATCAAATATGTATCACACAATAATTGTACAACTGAGCTCTTTGCGTCAAACAGACGCACGGACTGCAATAAGAGTATTTAAATGTTATATGGATTAATATGGTGGCCTTCACACCTCTGACTACAGGCAAATAGGAAATATTTATAATACAATTTGCGTACAACTGAGCTCTTTGTGGCAAACAGACGCACGGACTTCAATAAAACTATATAAAAGTTATAAGGATAAGCTATGCCAGTTTTTGGGAACACTGACACGCAGTGATTGCAATAGAACTGAAAAAACAGGGACAAGTTCACCTCCAATCAGAGGTCTACCGGCCAAAAAAGTGGTAACAAAGCAATGCTTTTTCAATTCAAGATCACAGAACACACTGAGCTGCAAAATATCTCCCTTCCTTTCAAAAGCCTCTCCTGTTGCCGACCCCTCCTTCCCTCACAGCCCCGCGGCTACACACACCAGTAGATATCCTTAAAACTTTCTCTAACTAAATAAGAAGTGAAATTCTCTAATCTAACTCTATTCTAACCTGTATATAGGTGGCTTGTTTCTTATATTAGAAGAGACTATCTCTGAGAGCTGTTAGAACATCTATTTGTTTAAACGCCGACAGACACGTCCTTCTGTGAAGTGTCATAACAGAGAATGAGCTCAAACAGGAAATGCAGTTGCATAGATAAAATGAGTTCACGTGATTTTTGCAGCCAATGAGACGAATACACCGCAAAGTGGTGACGTTGTACATCCTCCTCACCCCCCTCTATCCTCGGAGCTGATTGGCTGGCCGCCAAAATGACAGGAAACGCTGAAAATGGTGCGATAGTAATAGATTATCTGTAAAATTGGCACCTAAACTATCGCGTGATCTAAAATTTCCGATAAGCCTAAAAACGTGCTGATTTAAACTTTTGCCGATAATATCGTTCATCCCTACACCTGAATGTAAGCTTACATCCAGAAGATCGTGAAAACTCTAAAACAGAGTATGCACAATTGCTACGGTATGTCAGCTGTATGTTACAGCTGACATCCTGCAGCATTGGCGCAAACCAGAGATTACTCCGGGGAGTGGTGCGATTAACCCCTTAGCTGCCGTGATCTAGCGATCGCAACAGCTATATAGGACACAGCGCAAAAGCTGCATGATCGTGCGGCTGCTGTCTCCCTATCTGACAGCCCAGAAGGTTTACAAAGCTTTCTGAGCTGTCTGTGACGTCATCATGCCCTGCTATGTATTGTGGGCATTGCCGGACATGGTGAGTGCCAGTTGCCATAGAGACCAGTACAGAGCAGTTCTGCTCTGTATTGATCTCTATTGTATCAATGACCTGATTTGAATACTTTAATGGGTGTAGTTTCTTAGATGAAGTCATTTATGTGGGTATCTAACATGCAGGCCCCTCATAGCCATGTCAGAACTGGGCTGGTCCATAAAAAAATGTATATTACAAATTTTCTTGAAAATGGGAAAAATTACTACTAATTTTCTAAGCCCTCTAATATCGTAAAAAAATAAAAAGACATTGATGCCAACCTACAGTGGACATATGGTACATGCTAGTTATAAAGTATTTTAAGTGGAATAACTATCTGTCTTACACATAGAAATTTTTGAAGTTTGAAAATGGCACATTTTTCAATTTTTTCACAATATTTTGATATTTTTCACAAATAAACAAGGATTTTTTGGACCAATATTTTTTACTAACTTAAAGCACAGTTAAAAAGTACCGGAAAAAGGAGTCTTTGAACCACCATTTTAGTTGAACTGGACATTGACTATGCCTTTCCTGTACTGCAGCATGACCCTTAAACCTTTCTGACCCCCAGATTAAAAAGTTCCGGAAAAAGGAGTATTTGAACCACCATTTTAGTTGAACAGGACATTGACTATGCCTGTCCTGGACCGCAGCATGACCCTTAAATCTACATGACCCACAGATTAAAAAGTGCCTGAAAAAGGAGTCTTTGAACCACCATTTTAGTTGAACTGGACATTGACTATCCCTGTCCTGGACCGCAGCATGACCCTAAAACCTGAATGACCCACAGATTAAAAAGTGCAAGAAGAAAGTAGTCTTTGAACAATCATTTTAGTTGAACTGGACATTGACTATGTCTGTCCTGGACCGCAGCATGACCCTTAAATCAGCATGACCCACAGATTAAAAAGTGCCTGAAAAAGGAGTCTTTGAACCACCATTTTAGTTGAACTGGACATTGACTATCCCTGTCCTAGACCGCAGCATGACCCTTAAAGTTGTCTGACCCACAGATTAAAAAGTGATGGAAAAAGGAGTCTGTAAATGTTATATGGATTAATATGGATTAATATGACGGCCATTGCAACACTAACAAAAGGTATAATTTACTATAAAATATGTATAACACAATATGCGTACAACTGAGCTCTATGCGCCAAACAGACACACGGACTGCAATAAGAGTATTTAAGTGTTATATGAATTAATATGGCGGCCTTCGCACCACTGACAACAGGCGTAATTTACTGTAAAATATGTATAACACAATATGCGTAAAACTGAGCTCTATGCGCCAAACACACGCTGGGACTGCAATAAGAGTATTTCAATGTTATATGGATTAATATGGCGGCCTTCATACCACTGACAACAGGCGTAATTTACTATGAAATATGTATAACATAATATGTGTACAACTGAGCTCTATGCGCCAAACAGACGCACGGACTGCAATAAGAGTATTTTAATGTTATATGGATTAATATGGCGGTCTTCGCACCACTGACAACAGGCGCAATTTACTATAAAATATGTATAACACAATATGCATACAACTGAGCTCTATGTGCCAAACAGATGCACGGACTGCAATTAGAGTATTTAAATGTTATATGGATTAATATGGCGGTCTTCGCACCACTGACAACAGGCGCAATTTACTAGGAAATATGTATAACACAATATGCATACAACTGAGCTGTTTGCGGCAAATAGACACACAGACTTCAATAAAACTATTTAAAAGTTATAGGAATAAGTTATGCCGGTTTTTGGGAACACTAACACGCAGTGATTGCAATAGAACTGAAAAAACAGGGACAATTTCACCTCCTATCAGAGGTCTGCTGGCCCAAAATAGGGGTAAAAAACAATGCTTTTTTCATTTCAGGATCTCAGAACACACCGAGCTGCACAATATCTCCCTTCCTTTCAAAAACCTCTCCTCCTGCCGCCCCCCCTCCCTGCAGCAAATTTTGCTGATAATATCGCTCATCACTACTCATGAGAACATCTGCCGCATCATCAGGAGCATGCCCATGTTGTAGGGAGATCATACAGGCACGTGGGGGCCACACACACTATTGAGCATCATATCCTTGTCTTTAGGCATTTCCACGGAAGTTGGATCAGCCTGAAATGTAATTTTCCACTTTGATTTTGAGCATCATTCCACATCCAGACCTCCAAGGAATATTAATTTTGATTTTTATTTATCATTTTTCCGTTTTATTGTTCTCAGCGCATTTTACTATGTAATGAATAAAGAATTGTAACTGGAATATTTCATTCATTGAGATCTAGGTCATGGTATTTTAGTGTTGCCTTTATTTTTTGAGAAGTGTAGTTAAAACACATTTGTAAACATGTTTTAACTGACAAAAACACATTGGCTATAACCACATTGCAAAACTGCAGCAACTCACAGTAAAATGTATGTAGTTTTTAAAATATATTTTTGGCTGATTTTCAAAACACAACAAAACCGTTAGGAGAGAACAAATTAAAATTGCACTGTGTGAACAGTGGACCTGTATTTGCTGGGAATTTTGTGTTCAATTGTTCTGTTTTATTTCACATCTGATATCTAGGATCTTGAATTTGTTATTGAGCTGTGGGAAAAAAAAACTGATTGATAACACACCATAAAATTATGGCATAGAGAACTGTGACATCATTGTCAAATTAAATTTTTTTTAACATTTGCATGTATAGCAGAATGTGTTCATTTTTCTTTCCTATCTACTGTATCTAGCTTTCTTTTATTACTTACCTGTGAACATTTTACCAATGTTCATTTGCAGCATGTTTTGAACACAAACATTGTAAAACAGAAAATGCATAGGGCAATATGTTTTCTATAGGTTTTAAGCATATGATCATCCAACTTAATTAAGTTATGTGGGTTTATTTATCTGTGAATATATTTGTTTAATTTTGTGCAGCTGTCTTCCCTTTCACTCTTCCAGCAGTTTAATTTAGGTTACATCAAAAGGATATTCCATATTTGCACAGGACTTATACTTTGGCATAATGTGGTTGCTTAGGAAGATTGAATATGCGCCCACTGAAATGTATAATCCAACTTATTAACTGCAAGATGGTGAAATGTGTTTTCATGCAGTTCGCACACTATTCAATTGTATAAAAACAACTTTCTAATTCAGAGCTCCTCAATCGTCCTCTTAAGTGTCCTTTGCAGGTCATGCTGACAAGAATGAAAATAATTACTTGTAAGGGAGATGAACTGTAAATACCTTCTTTTTGGACTGTGTCCTGTTGGAAATATTTGCTTGTCACAGTGATTGCTTGGAAATTAAATGTGTATATATAACATGTATTTATTTATTTATTTATAAATATATAAGAAATATATAGTGTATGCTTTCAGACCGCCTGAGTCAATACTTGGAGGACCACCTTTAGTGCAATGACAGCTGCAAGTCTATTGGGTTATGTCTCTACCAAATTTGAACATCTAGAGGCTGGAAGTGTTGCCAGCTTTTCTTTGTAAATTTGACCTAGCTCAGTCAGAATGTTCAGCTAGGATTGGTGAATGTTTGTGAACAGCAATTTTCAAGTCCTGCCACAGATTCTAAATGGGATTTTGGTGTGGACTTTGCACCATTTTAACACTTGAATATGTTATGGCAGTTTAAGGGGTATGAACACTGTTGCACCCCACTGTACATGTATATATACTAACACTGCTTTACGTAAATACACATACATTAACGCTGCTTTATTGTCTGTACAGGACTGTACCGTCGCCGTGTGGGATTTGGTGCCAATTAGAGACAGCTTTGGGAGGCATCTAAAGAAGTTGCTGTTTGTCTTTGGACTGGGGCATGGACATCAGTGGAGAATATTTTGCAGAAGCGGGGATAAAGACTGCAAAGGGGCAGGTGGACTGAAAATTGAGAGGTGCAATGCAGGTCTGCATGAAGATGTATTACAGGGCTTCCTGTGCTGTAAAAGATGATTATCTGAAGCAAAAATAGATGAGCTACTTTTCCAGGTGGGGCCTAGTCAAAGAAATGTGAGATATTGTAATGGCTCCTATCTTAGTGATGGGGTTGCCTGAGGAAATAGCTGGTTTGCAGTGGTTTGGGTGGGATGTAGCTAAAGAGTGGAGTTTCATAGAAAGGAGCAGTCATCCAACAGACATCAAGAACTAAGACATGGTTTTGGTCCTGTGTTAAGTAACACAGGCCAAGAGGAGGGTTTTCTGCGAAAAGACCAGAAACCTGAGACTGAATTGAACCATTGAATATTTATATATTCTTGATAAAATTGTATATTTAGTAATGTGTAAGAAAAAGTGCCATCCAATCTGAATGCAACCATTTGGGGACTCTTGTATGAAAACTGCCTAGGTCTAAGACTTTCTTTGTTGCCCATAACAACCAATCAGAGCTCAGCTTTCATTTCATATAGTGTTCTAAAAAAAGAAAGGGATACTCTGATTGGTTGCTATGGGAAACAAAGAAAGTCTTAGACCTAGGCAGTTTTCATAAATGAGGCCCGTAGTTTTTTGTGCCTCAATTTAGAATTGAAACCACAAAGATTTGTGGCACCGCTGAGGAAATCACTAGAACAAAAAAAACACCTTAAAGGGGTTCTCTGGGAAATGAAGAAAAATAAATCTACAAACTACAAGTCATAATAAAAAAATCTCTAAATACCTCCTGTGAGGGAAACAGCCTAGTCCGCCGGCCCACTCGAGGGACGATGGCCTGACTTGGGGTGTATCTCAATGTTGCACAGCCCCCTAGGGGTGCACAAGGTCAGCCAGATACTGTTCCACTATTAACCCCTGTCCACACGGGCCCAGGGAAAACCAGGGAGGACGAGAGAACACTTTCCTCGTCCAGAACCCTGAACGGCTGCCAAGTTTTATTTAGT
>JAODAL010076513.1:0-13598 GCA_025379985.1 Phyllomedusa bahiana | reverse complement strand
TTTTCCTTTTTGGGTATATCTAACAGCCGGCAGTGACCGTGTATGGAACGGGCCCTCTTCCACAGTGCAAATGGATGTACCTGTCCATTGCTCTTAGTGGTTAAAAAGGTTTCAGGATCAGTTTTTTGCAAATACAAATTAAAATATTCACATAAAATAACACCCGCATTTCTTCCTCACCTCTGCTCATCCGTCTCTGGTTCCACTAAAATGCTTTCCTGAGCCTGTTTCACCTTTAGGAACACAAACGAGTCCAGGTTTGGTTTGGGGACTACAAGAAGAAAATCTCATTACCCAGTATGAAAAAGAAAAAAAAATAAGCACAACGTGATCTCTATAGATGATCTGGACAATACCTACCACATTTCAGCAGGTCCACTGTTTGCAGATTTGGGGGCATGTGACGGAGGGCCACACTCTTCAGTAAGGTCTCTGTGTTTGTCATATACCTGCAATGATGCGAGTGAGATCATCTTACACAACTATTTTCTGTGAATCAATTATCACCAAGTTCATGTTTATGCAGTCTGACATTTCACCAGCTCACACTGACTGAATAAAATAGGTTACATTGTAATATTTATACACTCAAAAACCAAGAAGGCACGTGTACACTATGGTGATCACAATACTAAATATTGTGACACTTGTGGTCCTGTTTTTATGATTACACTTGAATACGAAGTCAATACACAGAAGTATGATTTGCTGTAGAGTTAGACATGTAAAACCCAAAGTAAATTACAGGACAAGGAACGTGGATGAGATCTTACAAATCTAAACCGCATACTTTGGACACTGATTTACACAGTGGTTTGCACAACTTTTAACCCCTTAACGACCGCCCACTGTCTTCTGACAGCAGGAGACTTGCATTCTCTGTAGGCAGCCATGCCAAAAGAAGTCACTGTCTACAGAGGGGTGGGGGGTTGCAGCTTCCAGCACCACTAGAACAGGATCGGGAGTTAACAGCTCGCGCCCTAGGGCAGTTTCGGTGCACATCAGAGACTGGCATAAGACCCATTCCCAACCATTTAATCCTATTATTGCCAAGGTCCGTGACCACTGGATTAATCACAGTGGATACTTCTGCTCCATCTGTACGCCGGGAATCCCAGTGCCCGAAGGAGCCTGGTGAATGTCTATGCAGTCAGCCCTGGGGACCGAGAGTAGCCCCAGGGCTATCTGTATAGTAAGTCAGCGATCAGGGAACAGTGAAACTTAGGGCGACATGTATGAACGGGCTTCTCGCCTGTTTTCTGGCGAAAACTGCGCCTAACCGGCCCGAATCCGCTGTCAGACGCAGGGATGCGGTGTTAGGCGCAGCGTTCTCCACTTTCGGCTGCGCCTCGCATGAAGGCGCGTGTAATGGGCGCGGTGTGGGCATTGCGGGGCGGGACGCGGCGCGCTCGAAAACTCCGAGGCATGCATGATCGCGGGTCGGCAAAGTGAGGCGCATTGCAGCGCTCGCCAGCTCCGACAGGCAGACCTGGTTGATTCTGGTCTAAATGATCCGGCGGAGGCGAAGTGAAGCGAGAACGGAACATGAGAGGAAACATATAGAAGATCGCAACAGAAATATCGGCTCTCAGCTCCGTGCGGCATGGAGGATGATTCCCCCCCCCAAAAAAATCGCCTTTATAAAAGGCAAAAAACAGTATCAGAAAAAGAGCTCAAACCTAATAAAAAAAATAAATAATAAAAAAAAAAAATCACTTTCCAAAAATCTAGAACGGCGCTACATCAGGAATTAGGATCTTGGAAATTGCCGGGAAATACAGTAACTCAAATTCTGTAAGCTCTTCTCATTGGTCGGCAAAAACTAGCCAATCAGAATAGGAGCGACAGTGAACCATTATAACCTATGGAGAAGTATTGACCAATCAAATTCAAAGGCGGGACAGTTCAAAATACAGTAAAAATGCAGAAGAGCGCCGATTGGTTGAAATAGCGGGGGCTTGGCTATCCCGGCCAATCAGAGCGCGAGCTACTTGTCCCATTGTAGTCTATGGCCAGATCGGGGCAATGAAATCTCGGCTCTCAGCACCGTGCGGCATGGAGTCTGATTACGTTTTTATTAGGTGTAAAATATTCTCTGAAAAAGAGCTAAAACCTTCTATAAACATAAATCAAATCCCTAACAACGCGTTTGTCGCCGTCACCGGCGCTACATCAGGAATTGGGATAAAGAGAATTGCCGGGAAATACAGGAATTCAAATTCTGTAAGCTCTTCTCATTGGTCGGCAAAAAAAAAGCCAATCAGAAAAGAAGCGAAAAGTGACCCATCTAAAACCCATGGAGGAGTATGGACCAATCAAAATTTAAAGGCGGGACAGTTCCAAATACAGTATTAAAAGGCAGAAAAGAGCTGATTGGTTGAGCCCAGGCAGCAGATAAAGAATCCACCAATCATAATGTAGTGCGTCTATTTTTGAGTGGAGCAAGAAGGGCGCGATAGAAGGGCGCCCTAAAAGTTATTTACTGTCTATGGGAAATATCTAGTATTGATTGGTTGGGGGGGAGAGGGGCTCGTCCAGCTTAGCCAATCAGCGGGTGAGCTACTTATCTCAGAGTTCTATGGGGAAAAGAAATGCAGAGTGAGCTCTGTTTGTGATTGGCTAATTTAAAAGAGGCGCGGTTATTTGGACCAATGGGAGAGCGAGCGACGCTCTTATGGGTTTTCTAATGCAATCTGTAATAAACTGTACATGGCCGAAATCAAATGATAAACTCATTAAGTTTGTACCGATCTGTATATAAAATGAACGATAATATGGGGGTAACGAAAAAAAATTTTAAAACCCAAAAAAATTTTATTTTTTATTTCTTTATTTTCGTCACACCCATACTATTGATCCTTGACTAACGAAAATAAAGAAATAAAAATGAATTTATGTAATTTTTTTTAATCATACTCCCAGTACGGTGCTGAGAGCCGAGATTTCTTTGCCCCAATATCTCGTTTGACTACTATGGGACAAGTAGCTCGTGCTCTGATTGGCTGAGATAGCCAAGCCCCTGCTAGTTCAACCAATCAGCTCTTTTCTGCATTTTTACTGTATTTTGAACTGTCCCGCCTTTGATTTTGATTGGTCAATACTCCTCCATAGGTTATAATGGTTCACTGTTGCTCCTATTCCGATTGGCTGGTTTCTGCCGACCAATGAGAAGCGCTTACAGAATTTGAATTACTGTATTTCCCGGCAATTTACAATATCTCAATTCCTGATGTAGCGCCGTTCTGGATTTTTTGAAAGTGATTTTATTTATGTATTTTTTTAGTAGGTTTCAGCTCTTTTTCAGAGAATGTTTTACACCTAATAAAGGCGATTTTTTGATTCATACTCCGCACGGACATGATTTCTCGCTGTTTTCCAGCCTGTCTCGAATCGGAATACATGTTAGACGCATGTTAGGCGCCACACACTGGCGAGGCGCGGTGGACTTTTCCCCGCATGTATGAGCGCACCGCCTCGGACGGCGAATATTAGGCGCAGCCCGGCACTGCGCCTCACACACTGGTGAGGCGCAGCGGACTTTACACAGCATGTATGATCGCACTACCTCGGGCGATGAATCTTAGGCGCAGTCCCGCACTGCGCCTAAGTCCCGCACTGTGCCCCACACACTGGCGCGGCGGACTTTACATGGTATGTATGAGCGCGCCCCGGCGCCGACATAAATCGGCCGCAAATTTCGCCGGAAAACTGGCGAAAACATGCGCCCCGATGTGGCGAGCTTCATACATGTCGCCCTTAGTGTTAAGAAGATTTCACATTTTCACCTCATGTGCTGCTGTGGCATGCTGGAACTTGTCATTCCACAGCTACTATCTTGCTGTGGAACATGGAACTACAAGTGCCAGCATGCCCCATAAGTCTCCATTTGTAACTAGGGGACAGATGTAAGTCAAAGGGCTGCCTGTACATTACTTAGTGTACAAAAAAAAAAAAAAGTGCACAATACTTATCCCTTAATGGGATTAAATTATATATGTATATAGCTACTTTCTTTCTTTATATTTATATATTTTAATTATATTATATATTTTTATTAATAATATATAAAAAATATAAAAGTAAAAAACAGAAAAATTTGTTAATTTTTTTTTTTACATATTTTATGTGATTATTATGCATACAAAGAAACCTCCTACGTATATTAGATATCCACAAGGCTGTAGAACTAAACCAATGAGTCATTTAGTGTGAATGGTGTAAAAACTCATTTAAAAAAAAATACAGGAAAACGCTGTTCATGCTGCAAAAAATGTGTTTTCTGAATTACGCAGTAATTTATATGTAAACTTAAACTATGGCCCCCCCCAAAATACAAGTTCTCCCGCATAACACAAGTCCTCATACAACTGCGTCATTGAGAAAAAAAACAAAAAGCTATGACTGTTGAAATGCAAGGAGGCAAAAAACTAAAAAAAGATTTAGCTGGTCATTAAGACCTTTTTTTAGGCCTGATGCTTAAGGGGTTAATGTAGCAGGGCTGACATCCATGCTGGAGTTGCAGTAATATGAGACAAAATACACAAAAAATTTCAAAGATTTTGTTGTGGATGCTCCACAGTTTTGCAGTGAAATCCTTGGTAGAAGGTTTCTGCCACATGTGGACTTAGAGAGCGGAGGATAATGAATCTTAACTGGGGCCAGGATGGGGAAAAAAAAAAAAAAAAACCTATTTCCCACCACTGCCGCTCTGAAACTCCGCAGGATCTGCTCCTCTTCACTTCTGGGTTCTTGTTCCAACACACAAGAGAGGCTGGCACTCCATTCATTCACTATGGACCTCTCCTTTGATTCAGGAGGAGAACCGAGAAGAGGATCCCGGGGATCTTCAGAATGGCAGCGACAATGACTGGCAGGTAAGGATAACTTTTTTTTTACCCACCCTGTCCCCAATTAAGATAATTTTTCTCCGCTGGACAACCCCTTTAATTCTATTGTAACACATGGTCAAGCAGCGGTACAAGAATAGGAGGGCACAGCAAAACTCACTCTTTGGCAAAAGCAAACTCTTCTGGAGACAAGTGTGGCGGCTCACCTTCACCTCTCGACTTCTCTTTCTCTAGAACATGTGGAAAAAACTTCTCAATCTGACACCAGGCAAGACAAGAAAAAATATATTTATATCCTACATACATCAATAAAACAGGCAAAACACTGAGATAAATAAGCATAAATAAGGAGTAGAGTACACATTGCTATAATCAGTAGAGTGCGCTTAATGGTCTCTCTAAATTGATAACATTTTGTGCAAAAAATTCCTTCTCAGTGCTGGGATTCTATACCTCAAAGGTTTTTACATTTTTACAAATAAATCTCACACTTGTCATTCTTTTTGTTTCTTAGCACTGGCCTTTTACCTAAGGGTTTGTTCACACAGCGTTTTAGGATTCAAAAGTCGCATCCAAAAACCCAGCGTCAATCGGATCTAAAACGTGTCCAACATGCAGCTGCATGTTTGGATACATTTTGGATGCTGCAGGATCGCTCACGTATCGGCGATCACTCGTCTGAATGCAAGCAAGCAATATAAAAATCGCACCCAAACTCAAGTCCTCACGCCCCAAAAACAGGTCTTTGTTTTTCTGGCTTTTCCTTAGCCATGCACAAGTGATTTAATTATGCTGCACAGGGGACTTAATTATTGTCAGTGCATTCTGTGGGAGATACTGAAAACATGGCTTTTGGTGGGGGTGTGAGGACTAGAGTTTGGGAACCCCTGGTCTAGACAGACCCAACCATGTATCTAAGAACTTTCGTTGAAAGTTGTGGGCAGCTTAAACATTTTTTGATCAAAATATGTGAACCGAGAGTCTCAAAGTTTTTTCACGTATGTTCACACAGACTCAACACCCCGTGTGAACATACCCTAAACCTAATAGATTAGTTAGCTGGTTTTTACTGCCAAAGCTATTGACAAATAGAACAAACAGCCAATTCATAAACAGAATCCTATCGTCCCCCATTCCCATGTACTTGCTGAAAGTAGACACTTGGCACATTACAACACTCAGGTAATTCTGTATGTAATGTTATGTTATGTACAAATATGATACAAACTCATATCTGCAGCAAAATACCTCTCTCAAGGAGAACAAGAGGAGCCAAACCTACTAGTCATAAAATTTCAGGATGGGCAGAACTGTCACTTATGTTCATAGGTATTTATTTTATTATTATTTATTTTGAAGTGCCATTGATTCCAGGGCGCTGTACATTCGGGCGGGGGAGGGGGGGGGGTTACATACATAGCATGTGTCAAACAAATACAATGGTCACAATAAATGACTAACAACTGGTACAGAAGGAGAGAGTTCCCTGCCCGTGAGGGCTTACAATCTACAGGGAAGGAGGACAGAGACAGAAGGTGAGGGGCAGACATGGTTGTGGAGGGTGTAGTGGCAGCAAGGTTATAGTGAGTCATAGGCTATCCTAAAGAGATGGGTTTTCAGATTGGTTTAGAAGCTGATAAAAGTGGAGGAGAGACTGATGTGTTGGGGCAGTGAGGTCCAGTGAATGGGGGAAGCACTGGAGAAGTCTTGTGTGAGGAGCTGAGGAGAGGAGAGAAGAAGGTCCTGTGAGGAGCGGAGATTGCGTGAGGGGCGATATCTGGACATTAGGGCAGAGATGTATGGAGGGGAGAGGTTATGGAGGGCCTTGTAGGTCATTTATTTGAACGAAATTGACAAAAATGGCAATCCCGACACTGTAACATAGCGACGTTAAATGTCTCGATTACACTCAGAAGGCAATTGGATTCATAACTGCTCATTTTTAAACTCATCCAGTAGTATAAAAAAAATTTCTTTCATTTAAGGTATGTTCGCACAACGTATTCGCAGTCCACATTACTGCGCCGAAGTAAGCCCCGCAAATATACAGTAAAATTAACAAGTACAGCCCTCGTCGAGAGCTGTGTAAAATCAGTCATTCAGACGATGGCGATTTTACAATCATATTTCTTGGCGTGTAACTGGTCACTTTTTTGTGCGCTTACATGCTGAGAAATACGACAAAACTATACAAGACAGAAAGCAGTCTTGCGTTGAAAGTGCACGCTAACCAGCTACTACTGAAGGCGTATTGTGGCGTGTACCTGTGTGCACCGCAATACGCTGTCTGAACATGCCCTTAGACACTGCAACATCTGAAAGGTTAAACAGCAGAGATTGGAGCCGACTCAGATCCCTGCTGTTAGCAGTGGATCTCAGTTTTAATTAACAGCCCGCACCCAACTCCTATGGAATGGGCTTCTTACCAGCATGATGACATACCCATACGTCATGTCGGTAAGGGGTTAAAACTCATGCACATGGCTGGTAATGTAATCCTCTGCGGATTTTCTGTGCCAAAAACAACACAAAAAACCCCACAGCAAATCCATCCCACATCCATTCACTCTTAAAGGGACACTTTTGTCATAAAGGGGTATTTTTGTTAAAAATCAATATTCCTTAAAAAAAAAAAAAAAAAAAAAAAAAAAAGACTAAAAATTTTTTGGGGCAGTATTATCTTTATTTCAGCAATTCTGTGCATTTAAAAATTACAGGTAAAATAAGGTGTGATAATAAGGAGATAAAACCCTGATGACGGGGAAACACAATTTCACTTTTCTGTAAAAGCTGTACAAGTGTTTTCCTCTGCATGAGTCCATTACAAATATTAGGGAAGACATCGCTCACTGTTCCTAGACGGGCCCAATTTAATAAACGTCAGGGCAATACAAAGCCATGAGAAGGATAATGGGGTTTAAAGGGAAAACCCTTTACATAGGTTACCCCCCTTTGGAGGACAGCACAGCCATGTCAGACCTGCGTTTCCCGCGCTGGGGCCCTTATTCGTAGATCTGAGTTTTTTGAGCATTAAAAGCTCAAACTTATTCATGACATTTTGGAAAAAACCCCCCCCCACCAAAGGGTAGCCCCCCCACTTTTTCATGTTTTCCCACAAAATAGGTTATAAATTTTTAGTGGGGGCTGCCTCAGGTGGGGGGGCATGAAAAAAAACCGATCTTTTCTGGTGAAAACGCGATTTGGGCATTAAGAAACATGAATAAAAATGGGAGCATTTACAGAATAAGGGGCCAGGGCGGAAACAGAGTCGACACTACTTGTACTGCCTCGCAAGGGGGGGGAAATCTAAACAGGTTCCTTTTAATCTTTTTCAGTAGGAACCATTGTGTATAGCACACCAAGTACCTTGAGCAAGCGACTGCGCAAATAGCTGCTAAGCATGAATCTGATCCGCTCTATCTCCATGTGGTGGAAACTTATCTTCAGGCACCTGTCGACCCTCGCGAAATTTTTTGTTCCAAAAGATAAAAAAAGGCAAGGGATCATTGTAAACGGGCACAACGGGCAAGTAAATCAGAAAGGCCACAGTACATCAGCTTACCATATGATTCAGCTGCTCCATCACACACTCCAAAAATTCCAGATTCCCTCTCTAAATTTCCCGGGGTGCAAACTTTTCATTGAGCCGGGGCCTCGGGAGGAAAAAAGGGAAAAATTTTGAAAGGGGTTTCCTCACTACAATGATTACTTTAAACAGGGTGGGGACGGTGTTTGAAAACATTTCTAAATACTCGTTTTGGGTTAAATTTTTCTCTGTTACAAAAATTTTTCCCCTTTACCACCCCCCCCCCCCCTTTTTTCCTTCTCTCTTATTGCATCATTTCATTTCCCAACCATGGGAGTCACCCCCTTTAAGAGTTTTATCTCTTGTACGAACTTTTGAAACCCAAATTTAAAGCTAAGAAAACACTTCTTTAGACCCTCAACGGGCCCTGATTCTACACTTTATAAATCTTGTACCCCTTCTTTTGCCCGTTTAACGGGAAACTGGGAAAAACAGACCCTGATGTGTAATCACGGGCTTTTAAAAACCCTTTTCCCCCACAGTCTAAACAGAAATGGTATTCTAAAGGGGTTCTGTGAAACTGTTTTGGCAAAAAAACCCTTTTTAGACCCCATGCACATTACACAAAAAAGCCCACCCAAACCTACCGATATAAAAACCCTACAACGCCCTGATATTTTAGGGGAATTTCCCCAACCCCTTTTCCCCCCCAATCAGCCATGTTGGGGCCCAGTGCCCCGACCCCTTTGTTTTTGTGGTAGCCTTTTTGGGGTTTTTTCCCTCTACTACCCACACACAGTCCAGAGAGTCTGGGGGAATAGAAAACCCCATTTGTTCACTGCCCGTTACTGAAAAATTTAAATCCCCTTTTGGGGAAAATTTTCCCCCCGGGCTTTTTTTGGGGTGAAATTTTCAGTGTACTGCGCTTAATCTTAAAATGCGCCCCATAATTACATTTAAATTCCTAGCCCTCATGGGAGAACTATGGTTTACGCCTCCTCTCCCCCCCCTTTTTACAATAAAACCCCCGGGGGGGGATAATGAAAATTCAATTTTTTTGCCCGTTTACGCGCGTTTTCCAGGGAGCTCCCGAAACACAGAGATTTCCCCAAACGGTTACTGAAAGGCCCCGCAGAAAACTTCTTGTGAACATAACCCTTATACCCCCGGGAAAAGTTTTTAGCCATGTAACATTTTCAATCGACAGTTAAACTTTTTCATTCTATTTTTTTTTTTCTAATCTCAAAAAGGTATAAAACATATTCTGCCTCGATTACAACGTAAATTATGGTGTCAAATGTTTGGCACATATATAGTTGTAAATCTTTACAAGTTACATATTAAAAGGTATTCCTCCCAAAATTCAGTTTCCCAAAACCAAGCCCAGTTTTCAGACTAAGGCTATGTTTCACACGGTTTTAAACTGCGGGACGTTAATAGGGAAGTCAAAACTCCGTGTAAAACCCTTAGTACCATTCAAACCCTTTGTGTCAACTTCTGTGCATGTTCCCACCCCAAAACCCCACCAGGTTATTTTGAACTTTTAAATCAGGGAAATTTGGAGGGATTTTGGTTGCCCATTATGTTTTTAAAATAAAAAACCCCGGGTAGTTTGACAAAAAACCTTCACCCAACCACGAACAATGAGTGGGAAAAAAAAGTTTGTGTGTTATCATTCATATTCTCTGAAAAAAGAAAGCAAAAATTCTGCCGGGGTGTGAAAACCTTTGAGCGCAACTGTATTTTGTGAATGCTTTTTTCGCTGCACCTTGGCATCTCCTCTGTGCCATCACGCTAGAGAACGGATACATGGGCATCTGCTTATTAGCATTTTATTGTAATACAACATTTATACAATTCTTCGGCTGTTATTACCTTAGGGAATGTTCACACAGTGTATTTGCGGGATATAATGGCGCTGCAATATGCCCCGAATTACGCCCCGCAAATACAAAAATTCATCCCTCCCCATTTAAAAGGGGTGGAAATATTGTGATTAGGAAAAAGGGACTTTTTATATACAGGAAAAGCTTATCACCCAAAAGTGAAGTGGTTGCACGTTTTCCCAAAGGGGTTTCCATTGGGGATAAGGGGTTAACCCATACTTATTTTTTCCCCTGGGGAAAACCCCCTCGGGTTCCTGGGGGAGAAAGGGCGTCGGGAATCGGTGGCATTTTTAGGACATTTTGGGAAACTTTTTTTGGAACTCTGACAAACGGTGATAAGTACCAAGAAAAAAAACCCGGTCAAAATTGGCTTAAAATGATTTTTTTGCGGCTTTCCCCCCTTTTTGCAACTCTTTGTGCAGTGATTGGCTGCAGAAGCAATATATATTCCTCACTTATGTAATAGGATTTGGGTAGGGTACAACAGGCGAGCCTTCATCGGACGGGCCGTCCCTTTCGGGACGATTACTCTGTCTTTCTTAGTATCTTAACAGGGCTTTCGTGTTTGTGACTATACTGATATCTAGTCTTAAAGTGTAACATTACCTATTATTTGTATTGGAGGAATATGTTGCCTTTTGTATATTACTAGTAAGTTATTAGGGTGTTACCTATGGAGTAGAGGGCCATTGTGCATGTTTTAATATTTGACTAATAAAGGTTACATTTTAGATTAGGGGCCCTATCTTAGTGTTTTTTCTGTGATTGTTTTTTCTGATATAAGGGCTTTTTTTCAGACCGCTTACTTAACTGTGATTTATATACAGGAAGCTAGAAGACAGTTAGATGATGGAATTACATATATATGAAACTGTCTTCCAATCCCTTGTTGAAATATCAAGCCTCTTTGAAATTATCGTTAGGAAAAGGAATTACAAATTGGTTTCCTCACATCAAAACTAGCTGAGAAATTGTTACCTCCAAAATTGATTAAACCTTATTGGTAGTTTTTGCCCAAAGTTCACAAATGCTTGGAAAGTCCTCCAGGACGTCCCATAATTTCCTGTAGGGGGTCCCTTACAGAGCCCATTTCAAAATATCTGGATTGGTATCTTCGCCCTCTCTTAGCTAGCATTCCCTCATATTTAAAAGATACAAAAACATTGTTGCATAATTTATCGGACATAAATATATGCCCAGAGTACAAACTTGCAACAATTGATGTTGTAAGCTTGTACACAAGAATAAAACATGAGGACGGGATACAAGCGATTAGAGCTTTTCTACATAGGAGAGAGGTAGATAATGAACATGTGGAATTTGTGAGTTGTTGAATTTTGTTCTCATCACAATCTTTTTTTTTCATGCAAGAGGGGAAAACAGGCAGTTGGGACGGGAGGGACGCCGTAGCCCCCACTTTTCTATTTTTATTTCAAAATATCTGGGGAAAAATATTTTTAAAAAAAAGTGAAAAACCCTTTTTGAAAATTTATTTAAATATTGGTCTCGATTTTTAGACACTATAATCATATGATCAGGTAGTAAAGAAGAATTTGGGGGAATTTAAAAAGGGGCTTAAAATCAGAAAAATTGAAAAATGACTTTACAGAAAATTTTTTAAGAGATAAGGAAATAAAAAATTTCTAAAAAGGAAGTTTAAAAAATTGGGGGGAGTAAAAAAATAAAAAAGGGCTATAGAAAACCAATAGGGGACAAAACTATTTTGCAAAAGTGAAATTTTTTCACCAGAACATGTAAAAGGGGGAAATTACCATATGGAAAAATTCCTGAGGTTACTTAGGAAAATTCTGGTAAATGACTTTTTAGAGCAACTATGGAATTAAAAGGGATAGGTTGAGAGCCCGGGGGAAAATAGTGAAAAAAAACCTCAAATCACCTTTTGTGAGGCTATAAAACGGGAAGGGGAAAAATTGGTGAGTAAAAATAAAAAGAAAAGGAAAATTGACAGATTTTCCTCTTTTTCCAAATTTTTATAGTCCACTGCAATTCAATTTAAAAACGGGGAAATTAATCGTTTTTGGTACTTTTAGAAATGGGGTTTTCACTTAAAGATTTTTTTTTAAATATCCCCCAAATTGGTATCGTCCCCCCCGAAACAAAAAATCTGAGAGAGGGGAATTATGAAGGGAAGCCCTTCCCCCTGAAAAAGAAAAAATTTGGGGCTAAAGAAAAATTTTTTCCAAAAGGGTTAATCAAAAAATGGGGAAAATTTAAAAATTTTATTGTAAATATTTTGAATAATGCAGAAGAAAAAAATTGGGGAAAAGGAGGATTTTTAAATTAGTCAATTCATGACTTGTAGGTCGGTTTTTTGTGGTTTTATGCACTTTGGGCCCGTGAAAGGAAGTTTTAAATGGGGGAAAAAAAAATACCCAAATTAAAAAAAGCTTTAAAAGAAAAACCAATACTCACTGAAGACGGGGAAAGGACCCCCAAAGAGGGTTTTTCGCATATGAAAGAGATACAAAAAAATGAAATTAAAGGGGGTTAACTTTGCGGGGTTTTGCCAATGTATCCTTAACTCTTCGGGAGGTTTGGGATCGCCAAACAAAATTATTACAATGCGGGGCGCGTTTGGATTTGGCTACAAAATGCTTTAAAGGGTTTCAAGGTCAAAATGGACCGCAATGATTTTCCCTTCATTTTTAAAAAGTAACTTTTTTGGGTTTAATGTGCCCTTTTTTTAAAACAATGATTGACGTGAGGGAAAATAAAATTACGTGGTGAGTATTCCCTTCAGGTTAGGGGAAAAGCGTGTGTCTACACGCGAAACACTGTTGCCGGTCTGTCCAGCTTGCCGTGGTCCGTTTATCCCCCGTATGTTTTTAAACTATGGAAAACAAGTTGCCAAATTTTAAATAAGGTCTTTATTTTCACATTTGGGGGTTAAAAGTGCCGTAAAATTTTTTTCTTTTTTAAAAATTTTCTTTTTTTTTTCAAAGGGGGCCCTTGATTACCAAAAACTTTTTTTACCCGATTTATAATATGCGGGGCGGGAGGGGGGTGGCGATTGACATGTCACTTCATCCCAGGAAAATTAAAGTCAATGGGAGCCAAACGGGTAAATCGCTATAGAAGAATGCCCCGGCCCAGGGGGTTCTTTTAAACCCCAAGTGAAAATTTGGCGGCCCCGAAAACAATACTCCTTTAAAAAACATATGTTATTTTAAAAGGGTTTTTGAAAATTCAATGTTTTTTTAATTTCATCACTAAATCCTGCGGTTCAAAAGGGTGGGGCACCCATTCCCCCTTTTTTTTCCTGAGAGGGGAATTTTTCGGGTTTCTATGGCCAAAAAAACCCCCGGGCCCCTTTGCATT
>JAODAL010076512.1:0-13599 GCA_025379985.1 Phyllomedusa bahiana | reverse complement strand
CCCATTTTTTAAATAAAAACGGGCCCAACGGTACCTGCATCCTTTAAAAAGTCTAATCTATTGAAATTAAAACATCATTTATCCTGTACCGAAAATTCCCAAAACATCAAATTTGGTATTTCACCCCCCCCCCCACCAATTTTTTTTTTTTAATAAAAAGTTCCCAAAAAAGTTCCCTGTAAATTGTTACAATAAAAACGACACTTCAGCCTTGGCTCTGGCCCAAAAGGTGGAAGAGTAGAAAAGTTAGGGGTATGAAAATGGCGCGGGGGTAAAAGGGTTAAAAGTAAGAATGTTTTGTTTTTTTTTATGGACTGAAAATAAAAAAACCAGCATATTTGGTATCACTGAATTGTATCAACCTGCAGAACACAGGTAACACATATTTATATTAAGAGTAAACGCCTTTAAAAAAAAAAACCCCTGCAAACATGGCGCAACAACGTTTTTTCCCTTTTCACCCCACTTAGATTTTTTTTGCAGTTTCTCAATATTTTCATGGGACGGTCAATGACACCTTAGAAAGGATCTCTCTCGCAAAATAAAAACCTACTTCTATGTAAAAAGGAAAAAAAAAAAAAAGTTAGGGCTCGGGAAAGGGAAAAAAAAATAAGCCATATTATTTACGCTTTTAAAAAAGGGGGGGTTTTAAGTTTGTCAGTAAGAAAGATAAACAAATCCAGTGCTGATGATAAGGCACACAGGAAGTGAATCCCCACCCCACCAAGAAAGGGCAGAGAGGGTGTTCGGTAACTCAGGAAGCTTGTGTCCCAAAAGCAGGATATAAAACTCTCTAAGTCTAAAAGGGAAGCAAAACAGAAAGCAATGTATTTAGTAATAGTTTTTATCCCTTTTGCTCCATGTTTACAGCCAATAAATGTGGTGAGAAAACCCCTTTAAATTTAGATTCATAGTCAGATGAAAAGACCCGCCTATACCTTCCCCGGCTTTACACACTCGTATAGAGCTCCTGACATGATAATGTAGACGTAAAGAGGCTCAGCGTCCGTGCAGCAGGGATCCCAAGAGTCAGATTCTCACAAATTCAATTTTTTAAACCTGGAAACCCCCTTTTAATGGATCATTGACTCATTGCCCTGAGCAACACAGACACTACCTTCCCTGCATTCCCCTGCCCCATAACCCCCTAGTTCCCCCACAGCCACGGGAACCTTCTATGCGCCCCCATGGGACCATTTTTTTATAGTTAAAAAAACCCCCCTGTTATCCCCAAGTGCCATACATTGCAAAAAATAGTCTCTCTGTCTTACTTAACTGAGGACATGAAGAAGTGATACTCTCATAGCTTCAAGGTAGTTTTCTTCCCATAACAAATATACAGTTGGGTCACATTATTGTGACCAGCAGCTAACATCCAGAGTCACTACCGTGTGCAGCACAGACAGAAGCTAGACAGGAGGGGAATGACTCAATAAGGTCCTGGTAGGTTGTCACAGGGATCTGGAGCTGACTGGTTCCCACAGGGGCCCCATAGAGCCAACACCACCTTTCGGGGGCCCCCAAGGCTGGGGGGCCCAAAGAGCCAACACCACCACCCGGGGGCCCCACACTGTGGGGGGTCCATAACCAACCCACCATCCGGGGCCCCACAGCTTGGAGGGATAACCAACACCACCACCCAGGGGCCCCACAGTGGGAGGGGCCATAGAGCCAACACCACCACCCAGGGGGGCCCCCACGGTGCTGGAGAGCCATAGAGCCAACCCCACCATCGGGGGGCCCACAGCTGCGGGAGGGTTAAAGCCCCAACACCACCATCCAGGGGCCCCCACACTCTGAGCACCCAAAAGACCCCAACACCACCCCGGGGGGCCCCACAGCTGCTGGAGGGTCTATAGACCCAACACCCCCACCCAGGGCCCCACACTGTGGGGGTCCAAGAGCCAACACCCCCCATCCCAGGGGGGCCCCACCCAGCTGCTGGAGGGTTCCACAGAGCCAAAACACCACCATCCAGGGGCCCACAGCGGGGGGGCCATAGAGCCAAACAACCCCCCATCCAGGGGGCCCACAGCTGCTGGGGGGGAGCCATAGAGGCCAACACCCCCATCCGGGGGCCCCCCACAGCTGCTGGAGGGGCCATAGAGCCAACCCCACCACCGGGGGGGCCCCACAGCTTAGGGCCAAAGACAAACACCACCACCAGGGGCCCCACAGTGCTGGGGGGGTTAAGACCCAAACCCACCACCGGGGGCCCCCACGCTGCTGGAGGGGCATGGGCCCAACACCACCATCAGGGGCCCAAGCTGTGGAGGGTCATAGAGCCAAACACCCACCATCCAGGGCCCCACAGCTGCTGGAGGGTCCAAGACCCAACACCACCCCAGGGGCCCCAAGCGCAGGACCATAGAGCCAAACCCCCACCATCCAGGGGCCCCACAGCTGGGGAGGGTCATAGAGCCAACACCCCACCGGGGGCCCCAGCTGCGGGGTCCAAGGAACACCCCATCCGGGGCCCACAGCTGTGGAACCCAAAGACCCAACACCACATCCGGGGGGGCCCAACCCCCTGCCCCCTGGGAGGAGCCTTTGAGCAACACCACCATCAGGGGGCCCCACAGCTGTGGAGGGGCCCTTTTGGAGCCAAAAACACCCCATAGGGGAACTGCTGGAGAGTCCATGACCCAAAAACCACCCTTTCCATCCAGGGGGGGGGCCCCCACGAGCTAGAGGGTCCGAGCCAAACCCCTTTCCAGGGGCCCCCAAAAGGGGCACGGGGAGGGTTCCATAGAGCAAAAACCACCCCCGGGGCCCACAGTGCTGGAGGGGGGTATAGAGCCAACACACCACCCGGGGGCCCCCCAAACAGTGTGAGGGTCCATAAGGGGGAGCCAACACCCCCCCCGGGGGGCCCACACGTGGGTTCCATGGGGCCCAAAAACCCCATCCAGGGGCTTCACGCTGCTAGGGGTTTTAGAGCCAAAAACACCACCGGGCCCCACATGTTATTGCCCCCAACGCTGCTGGGGGCCCATAACAAAACAAAAATCCGGGGCCCCCACAGTGCTGGAGGTCCTTAGGCCAAACACCACATCCAGGGGCCCCAAAAGTCGGAGGGTCCATAGGCCCCCCCCATGCAAGGGCCCCCGTTTAATGAAGGATCCAAGGGAAACACCACCATCCAGGGGCCCACAGTTTCTGGGGAGACCTTTAGACCAAACCCCACCTCCTGGCCCCCACACATACTTCATTTGGGGGTCTTTGGGATTGGGCCATGGTGGACCTTGAAGTTTTGGTCCTTGTTTCCCAATAAATGAAAACTTTCTAGTTGGGGTGAGTGTCGCTTTTCTTCTGGAAGATCCCATCTGCCCTAGGGGAAGAATCATGTATTGGGTAACGGGTTCAAGTAGGGATCTTCCCAAATCAGAGTTGAGCGAGAGGGATAGAGGCCCCCATAAATGATAAAAACTTTCCTAGCCAAACACTGCCCAATTGTTTTTCTTCCAAAAAAATGGTTGCAGGGTGTTTGTTTTCGATTTTTCAAACACCCCACCCCCAACCATGGGGTTAGGAGTGCAGTGAAAATCCGTCTGCTCCACCCCCATACAAGTGGGGTTTAGCAGGGGGTGCAGTGACATCCGTTGCCCCGGGCCCATACAATTGGGGTTTAGCAGAGGGGTGACATCTCTGCCCCGGGGGCCCATACACAGTGGGGTTAGCAGAGGTGAGTGCATCGTCGCTCCAAGGGCCCCATACACAGTAGGGTTTAAAGGGGGGTGCAGTGACACCCCTTGCCCAGGGCCCCTTTTCACATGGGGTTTGCAGGGGTGCAGTGACATCTTTTGCTCGGGCCCTTTCACAGTAGGGTTGCAGGGTGCAGTGACTCGTCTGCTCGGGGGCCCCAAACATAGGGTTGCGAGGGGCAGTGACTTTCTGTCCGGGGCCCCCCTACCGTAGGGTTTAAAGCAGAGGGGCGTGACATCCCTCTGCTCCGGGGCCCATAACAGTAGGGTTAGCAGAGTGCAGGACACCCGTCTGCTCCGGGGCCCATACACAGTGGGTTAGCGAGGTGCAGTGAACCCCGTCTGCCCCGGGGGCCCCATACACAGTGGGTTATCAGGGTGCAGTGACACCGTCTGTTTGGGCCCAACACAGTAGGGTTACAGAGGTGCAGTGACATCCACTGCCCCGGGGCCCCATACACGTAGGTTAGCAGGGGTGCAGGACACCTTGCCGGGGCCCCAAATACACAGTGGGTTAGGAGGTGCAGTGAATCCGTTGCGGGGGGGCCCCCATACACAGTAGGTTAGTAAAAGTGCAGTAATCGTTTCTCCGGGGGCCCCATAACAGTAGGGTTAGAAAAGGCATTTGACATCGTCTGCCCCGGCCCCTACACAGTAGGTTAGCGGGTGCGTGACTCCGTTGCTCCGGGCCCCATACACAGTATTTTTAGCAGAGGTGCGTGACACCCCTTGCCCCGGGGCCACAAAACCAGTAGGGTTAGCAGAGGTCCCCGGTGGGCATCCGATGCTCCGGGGGCCCCATAACAGTAGGTTTAGCAGAGGTGCGTGACATCCGTTGCCCCGGGGCCCCAATACACGTAGGGTTAAGAGGTGCGTGACACCCCTCGCTCGGGGGCCCCATACACAGTAGGTTAGGGGAGTGCGGTGAATGGTGACTCCGGGGCCCCATACACGGGGGGTAGCGAGGTGCAGGGGACATCTCTGTCCGGGCCCATACAAGTGGGTTTTAGCAGAGGTGCAGTGACACCGTTGCTCGGGCCCCATAACGTAGGGTTAGGAGGGGTGCGGTGTCATCCTCTCTCGGGGCCCCATACACAGTAAGGTTAGCAGAGGTGCAGTGACAACCCTCTGCCCCGGGGCCCCCCATCAGGGTTTGGGGCGGGATTTATTTGCATTACTAGTATCTAAGCTGTATCCTTTTTCCACAAGCACAACCCTTTTCCCCCAAGTGGGGGACATTAAAAATGCTCTTATTACGTTTGGGCCATTTCTCCGCCATGAGCTTTCACCACAGCGCCGCCAACAAGGTCACAATTGCGCATGTCAGAAATACCACCCCATGGCCCCCCGAAACCCAATAATCACCCTTTTTTTGCAACCTGACAAATCCCCCTTTTACCCATACAGAATGATGGATTGTGTGCAGACAGCCTATCAACCCCTCCCCAAGCCACGCCCCCCCAAAATTCCTTTGGGCTCACTTGTCATTTTCTGAAAATAGAAAGTGGTCAAAATATTTTGATGGGCCCGTGTTAAATTTTTATTTTTTTTTCTGGGGCTGGCAAGCTGTGGAACAAACTATACATTGTAAAGAAAAAAAAAAAAGAAAAATTTATCATTTTTAAAATTTTGTTTTTTGGTCGCCTCAGTACATTTCTCATCTTACCCCAGTTCTATGCAATTGTGATAGAGGGGAGGGAATCTATGGGGGTAAAGAAGACAAATGGCCTCCATAAAGCTGGGGGGTGGGCAGAGGGGGTTAGACTATGGAGCAGATAAGAAGGGAAGGGCGGTGTGTGATTTCATATCTGGAATAAAAAACCCCCAGAGGGTGAGCATGGGTGAAAGGCGTTCCCAGGTTTGGGAATAGTTTTGGCAATGTTTTTTGCCACCCAAATTTTCCCAGAATCCTCCCATGGCTATTTTTTTAGTCCCATTCCTGCTCCCCATGCGAGGGGGTCACATTTTAAACCCAGACAGGGAAAGGGATGAGGGGGGGGGGGGAGGTGGAGGGCAGAGGGTTTGGGAGGGGGGAGAAGGGGGGCAGTGCTTGCACTGGACCCTCCGAAAAGATGCCCTTGGTATCTTAACCCTGTTTACAAGTATTTCTATACAAGGGCTTCACATAGGGCCCCATAGCGAAAAGAGATAGGATCCCACCTCCTAAAGTACCAATAACTAAAGGTATAAATAATACCGCCATATATCAGGGAACCAAATTAATAGGGCTAAGTCAAGGATGCACCTATACTTTTACTTTATGGCAAAGGCATAACTAGACTTCATATGGCCCCATAGCGAAATGAGACGGGCCCCACCACCTAATCACCATAAGTAGCAATAACTAAAGGTTTAAAATAAAACCGCCATTATAGGGAACCCACAAGCGAGCTGGAGATATAAAATACTGCATAGTCAGGGAACCTAATAGTAGAGTAGATTAAAAAATACCGCCATATTTTGGGGAACCACATTTAGAGCTGGGGGTTTTAACCCCATAATCAGGAAAACATAGTAGAGGGAGATAAATAAAAACCCCAAATCGGGAACCACATATAAGTGGAGATATTAATACCGCCATATATCAGGGAACCCACATGTAGGAAAAGGGATATAATTTTACCGCCATAATCAGGGAAAACCCCCAAAAGTAGACTGGAGATATAAAAATACCCCATATATCGGAATCCACTAGTTAGAGCGGAAAATAATAATTAACCCCCTAATCAGGAACCCTACATAGTAGAGCTGGGGAAAAAAATAATACGCCATATATAGGGGAAACCCCCATAGTAGGTGGGGAATATAAAACCCGCCATAGACAGGGAACCCCCATAGTAGAGCTGGAGTTATAATAAAAATGCCATATTCAGGGAACCCCCCCTAGTGAGCTGGGATATAAAATACCCCCATAATTTAGGGGAACCCCACTAGTAATTTGGGGAAAATTTAAAAATGCCTAATAGGGGGCCACATATAAGCTGGGGGAAAAATAATACGCCATAATCAGGGGGCCCCCATAGTAAGCTGGAAATATAATTAAAAAGCTAATCAGGGAAACCCATGTAAGGGTGGAAAAATTTAAAATATGCCATATTCAGGGAACCCCATAGTAGAGCTGGGGGATAAAATATACCGCCCAAATAGGGAAACCCCCTTAGAGTGGAGATATAAAAAAACGCCATATACAGGGAACCCCCATAGTAAGTGGGATAAATAATACGCCTATATGGGGCCCCCATAGTAGAGCTGGAGATTTAAAACCCCCATTATCAGGGAAACCCAATGTAAGGTTTGGGAAAAAAAAATAACCCCCAAAACGGGGGCCCCAAAAGGCTGGGATATAATAATACCGCCTAACCCCGGGACCCCTAGAGGCTGGAGATTTTAATAAAACCGATAATACAGGGGAAAAAACATTTTGAGGCTGGAAAGATTAAAAATTACCCCATATTTTAGGGGAACCCACTGTTTTTAAGGGGGAATTTAAAATACCCCCCTATATCGGGAGCCCACATAGGGCTGGAGATATTTACTGCCTATTCAGGGGAACCTAAATGTGAGGTGGAGTTTTCCGCAATTCAGGGAACCCAATAGTAGAGCTGGAGATAAAATAAAACCCCCATAATTCGGGGGAACCCACATAGTAGAGCTGGAGATATAATAATACCGCCATATATAAGAGAACCCACGTAGTAGAGCTGGAGAGCAGAAAGCCACCGACTACTTGTTCCCTACAAAAAGGAACAATGTTCTTGGATATGAGCGGGACCCCCTCAACCACTGGACCCCGTAGCAGTCGCTATGGCTATAGTCACACATGTTTCTACAGTAAAACCGCCATGGAAGGAGCAGTCGGATGTTGACAGAGGAGCATGTGACACAGGAGCTGGCGATCTTCCAAGGCACATTTCTCAGAAAGCTTTGGATGGAGTCCATCATTTTTATGAGCCTCTAATCCTTCTGTCCCTAAAACGAACGTTATAAAGTGTTCGGAGTGATCCGTGTGGCTGTGAGGGCAGGACGTGTGCAGTCAGAGGCGCTGTGAGGGCAGGAGGTGTGCAGTCAGAGGCGCTGTGAGGGCAGGAGGTGAGCAGTCAGAGGCGCTGTGAGGGCAGGAGGTGTGCAGTCAGAGGCGCTGAGAGGGCAGGACGAGCGCAGTCAGAGGCGCTGTGAGGGCAGGACGTGCGCAGTCAGAGGCGCTGTGAGGGCAGGACGTGCGCAGTCAGAGGCGCTGTGAGGGCAGGACGTGCGCAGTCAGAGGCGCTGTGAGGGCAGGACGTGTGCGGTCAGAGGCGCTGTGAGGGCAGGACGTGTCCCGGTCAGGGGCGCTGTGAGGGCAGGGACGTGGGCGTCAGAGGCGCTGGGGGAGGGCGGACTTGTGCATTTCAGAGGGGGTTTTCGAGGGCAGGACGTGTGCAGTCAGAGGCGTTTTTGGGGGAAAGGACGGGGTGCAGTCGGGAGGCCCCTTGTGAGGGCGGGGAGGTGTGCCGTCAGAGGCGTGGGGAGGGCAGGACTGTGAAAGTCAGAGGCGCTGTGGGGCAGGCCCTTTTGTGCAGTCAGAGGCGTGTGAGGGCGGGGCCCCTTGTCCCCAGTCAGAGGGGGTTTTGGAGGGCGGGACGTGTGAGTCAGAGGCGCTGGGGAGGGCAGGAGTGTGCAGTCGGGAGGCGCTGTGGGGGAGGAGGTGTGCAGTCGAGGCGCTGTGGGGCCCGGGACGTGCGCAGACAGAGGCGCTGTGGGGGCCAGGGGGGGCGTTGCAGGTCAGAGGCGCTTTTTGAGGGCAGGACGTGTGCGGTCAGAGGCGCTGTGGGGGCAGGACGTGCGCATTTCAGAGGCGCTGTGGGGGCCGGGAAAGTGCCAGTAAGGGGCCCGTTTGTGGGGGGCGGGACGTGTGCAGTCGGGGGGCCGCTTTTGGGGGGCAGGACGTGCGCAGTAAGAGGCGCTGTGAGGGCAGGACGTGGCTTTCAGAGGCGTTTTGTGGGGGCCCGGGACGTGGGGCCAGTCAGAGGCGATGGGGGGCCAGGAGGTTTTGGAGTCGGGCGCTGTGAGGGCAGGACGTGCCCATCAGAGGCGCTTGGGGGCGGGAAAGTGGGGAAGTCAGAGGCGTGTGGGGGCGGACGTTTTCCCATTTAGAGGCGCTGTGGGGGAAAGGACGTGCGCGGGTCAAAAGGCGCTGGGGGGCCCAAGGGGGTGTCCCATTTCAGAGGCGCTTTTTGAGGGGGGAAAGGTGCGGGTAAAGAGGCGCTGTTGTGGGTGGGAGGGATTGTGGTCAAAAGGAGCTGTGAGGGCAGGACGTGCGCAGTCAGAGGCGCTGTGAGGCGGGGCCCGGTGCGAAAGAAGGGGGTTTGTGAGGGCAGGACGTGTGCATTTCAGAGGCGCTGGGGGCGGGGGGGGCCCGGGTGGGGCAGTCAGGGGGCCCCCTTTTGGGGGGGCAGGAGTGGGCAAAAGGCCTGGGGAGGGCGGGAAAGGGGTGCAAATCAGAGGCGCTGTGAGGGCAGGACGTGTGCGCAGTGGCGCTGTGGGGGCTTTCAAAAGGCGTTTTTCTTTTGAAATTTTTTGATGCGAAAAAATTCACTTTTTTTTAGCGTTTTCCCGTCAAAAATGTACTTTTTGTTTTTGGGTTTTTGGAAAATAAGCAACGCAAGTTTTTTAAGGGGTGAAATTATAGCCGGGAATACAGGGGCCCAGAGGTTTAAAGGGGGTCTGCTCAGGGGCCAAGAACATTGTTCCTTTTTGTTTGGGGTTTTAAAAAGTAGTTGGTGGCTTTCTGCTCTCCGCAAAATATGTGGGTTCCCTGATCTTGGCGGAAATTATTATATCTCCAGTTTTTACCATGGGGCTTCCCTGAAAAAATATGGCGGGGATATTTATTTTCCAGCTTACTAGGGGGGTTCCCAGGTTATGGAGGTATAATTATATCTCCAGGGTTAATTTTGGGGTTCCCCGATATATTGGGGGTAATTGTTTATTCTCCAGCTTTTTACTATGTGGGCTTTTGATATTTTGGGGGGGTATTATTTTTTATTTTCCGCTTACTATGGGGTTCCCTGATATATGGCAGTATTATTATATTTTCCAGCCCCTACTTTTGTGGGTTCCCGGGGTATTGGAGGGTTTTTTTATTTCTCCAGCTTTACTATGTGGGTTTTCCCCGATATATGGCGGGGTTTTTTATATTCACCCCGCTCTTTCTATGTGAGTTTCCCTGATTTATGGGGAGTAAATTTTTTATATCCCCAGCTTTACTATGTGGGGTTTCCCCGATATATGGCGGTATTATTATTTCTCCGGGTTTTTACTATGTGGGTTAAACCGAATATTTGCGATATTATTTAATTTTCCAGCTCTACTATGTGGGGTTCCCTTTATATATTGGGTTATTATTATATTTTTCCCGTCCCACATGTGGGGTTCCCTGATATATGGTGGGGGTTTTTTTATTCCAGCTTACTATGTGGGGGGGCCCTGAAAATATAGACGTTTATTATATTCTCCAGCTCTACTATGTGGGTTTCCCTAGTTTGGCCTGGTATTTTTTATATCTTAGCTCTACTATGTGGGTTTCCCTGATATATGGTGGTATTATTATATTTCCCCCCTTACTATGTGGGTTCCCTTTTATTGGGAGTATTTTTTATTCCCGCTTTTAATATGTGGGGTTTCCCCGATATATGGTGGTATTATTAAAATCTCCAGCCCCTATTTTTGCGAAATTTTCCCCGATATATAGTGATTTATTTTATCTTTCCCGCCCCCTTTCTATGGGGTTCCCTGATATTTTGGGGGGGAAATTAAAACCCCTCATTATTGCTGCTTATTATTTATCTTTGACCAACGGGGCCACCGCCCCAATCGTGACATGGGGGCCAGCGGGGAAAATTACCGCTGGGGCCTAAAGCCGCAAAACCCCGCCCGGAGTGGGGCTCCCGGCCCGGGTGTTTAAGCCCTCCTGCCGGCTCTCGGCGCCCTTGCCCCTTGGGCGGGGCCGCAGCGATTCGCCCAACCCGATGGCCCGGTTAGTGAAAAGTCACTTTTCCCGGGTTTTTCCCGTTTAAGTCACCCTGCCCAACCCAAAGCATTGTGAAACCAAAAAAATTAAAAAAAAAAATAGGCGGAAAACCGGGGATCGTCCGTGGAGAAAAGTCCTTTGTATGGGGGGCAGCGAGGGAAAAATGAAAAATATTTTATTTTCCCTTAAAAACACAAATTGCATAAAGCGTTTCGTGCTAACAAAAAATTCCCCCAGATGCAAAAGCACAAAGGCCTAAAAACGCGTTTCGCTGAAGCTTCGGTTTGGGGGAAACCCAAAATATGGGAAGGTTGGGTTTTGGCCCCAAATTGTAGGTCTGTGCCCCACACAGGGACACAGGGGTAGGGCCCGGGGACCGACTTTCACTGTGGCTCAAACAAACCCTTTCAAATTTGTTTGGTTAACCCCTAGGGAAAAGTTTCAGCGAAAAGGTGTTAAGGGGCCCTTTTGCTGCCCGCAAACCCGAGGAAATGCTTTTTAGCACGAAAGCTTTATGGGAATTTTTTGTTTTTTTAAAGGAAATTTAAAAAATATTTTATTTTTTCCTGAGCTGCCAACCATACGAGGGGCTTTCCAAGGTCGAAAGCGCCGGTTTCCTTTTTTTTATTTTATTTTGTGGTTCCTGTATTGGTTCCCCAGGTTTTTCACTTTCAGGGTTTTGGACCTTTGGTGGCTGTGTCCCAGAGGCTTAATTTTTCCAAACAAGTTTTTTTTGAGCTTGTGCCTCTACAAAAACAAACACAACGCCATCAGGTGAGCACCCTATATTTTAAATTTTATCTTTTTATATTAGGGCGTACTTTAATTTGGGGCGCCCTCTCCATTTTTTCTTTGTTTTTTACCACAAGCATTGTGGGCACATGTGGGTAAATTGCCAGGCAGGGAAAACTGTGTACGGGCCCTCCCTTGTAACAGCAATCTTAAGATTGTTTTTAAAAATCCCTCTGGGGAAAAGTAAAATGTGTAAAAAAAAGTAAAAAAAAAGGAAAACACAAACACAAAAAAAAAAAAAAAAAACACGAACGCCCTTCCCCTTTACAAAAGCCCAAAAAAAAATTTAATAAAAAGTGATCAAAGCTTTTGCCCCCAAAAATGTTACAAATAAAAACTCAATACCAAAAAAAACAAGCCCAAAATCGCTCTGTATACGAAATTGTAAAATTTATGGCGTCAGAATGGGGACAAAATAAAAACGCAATTTTTTTTTAACCTTTTTCTATTTTTAAAGGGGTAATAAAACAAAAAAAAAAACCATAAAAAAATTTTTATCATTAAAAATTGACTGACCCCCATAGTAAATCCGTTTTTATCCCAACAGTGAAACTGTAAAAATAAAGCCCAAAAAACAAGGGAAAAAATGGGGGTCCCCCCCCTCCCTTTTGTGCCCAATTTTGAAAATATGGAACCTGCCCCGCCCAAAATGCACAATAAAAACCCTATGAACCCCCTGAGGGGGTTTAAAACCAAAATGGGAGATTCGGGAAAGGGTTTTCAGCTTTTTCGGGTCTTTGGGGGGTTTTGCAAATGAAACAAGGCCCCACCAAAATCTGCGCCCCAAAACCCAAAAATAGCGTCCCCCCTTGTACCCCCTGCCATGACCCAAACAGCAGTTTAACCCAATGTGGGTTTTTTGCCGAATTTTGAAGAAATTGCTGAATAATTTGGGGGGTTTTTTTTCCCAGGACCCTTGTAAAAAATTTCAGCTAAAATTGTAGATTGGAAAAAAAAAAATTTTCTTTTCCCCACCCCTAAGAAAAAAAAAATTTGTGAACACCGGGGGGGTTCAATATAGTCACTGCACCCTGGGTAAATTTTTTTAAGGGGTGTGTTTCCAATAGGGGTCTTTGTAGGGGTTTATTAAGTATTAGCACCTTAGGGCGTCCCCAAACCTTAAAAGGCGGCCTAAATAAAATCGTATTGAAAATGAGACCCCAGAGTACGGGAGGGGCCCTCCTCCCATTTTGGGCTTTTGGGTTTCGCCAAATAGTACTAGGGGGAAATGTGGGGGTATCTCTGAAAACCCGCAGAATCAGGGGAATCAAATTTAAATTGCATTTTTTCCCGGGCACATCTGGTTTTTTGGATATAAATTGAAAATCTGCAAATAAAAGTAAAATTTTGAAATGTCACTTCCACTTTGCTTTAAAATTTCCCGTGAAACACCCAAAGGGGTTTTAAAAATTCCCAAATGCTGTTTTTTAATACTTTATGGGGGGGTGTTTTTTAGATGAGGTCATTTATGGGGGTATTAAATACAGGCCAAACAAAACACTTTAGAACTGGGGTGGCCCTGAAAAAAAAGTATTTGCAAATTTTCTTGAAAAAAATACTAAATTTTTAAGCCCCCTAATGTCGTTTTTAAAAAAAAAAATTTAAAACAATGATGCCAAATTACAGTAACATATGGGGAGCTAGTTATTGTATCTTGGTGGGAAAAACTATCTTACAACGGAAATTTTTTAAGTTTTAAATGGAAAATTTTTTAAATTTTTCCGATACTTTGATATTTTTTACAAATAAACAAAGGACTTTTTTGGGCCAAAATTTCTTTCTACTTAAAGCACAATGTGTGAGAGAAAACAATCTCGAATCAAATGGACAGATAAAAGTGTCAAAAAGTTATTCTCACAGAAAGTGAACATGGGAGATCCAAAAAGGGGGTTGCAGAGGGCCAAAATGGGTCCGGCGGTGGGGGGTTAAAAAACGTTGCAACAGCCGGCTCCAATCTCTGAGTCTTAATCAGTGAGGAACAAGTCCTCCCCAATAGCCTCCTCTTCCTCTGACAAGATTGTTGGGTGCTGAGTGGTTGCTGTGGCAGCTGAAAGCCTAATGAAGGCTTACCTGGATCCCATGCTATGGCTTCTA
>JAODAL010076511.1:0-13599 GCA_025379985.1 Phyllomedusa bahiana | reverse complement strand
GGTTTTCTTGAAAAAAAAAATTTTACTTTTGTAAACATATTGAGTAGGGTTTTTTAATTATGAAGGGGCACTCTCAGACAGGTATTCTAGGGGCACTCTAAGGCAGGATACAGGGGCACTTCAGGAGTAAACCCCTTTAAAAAAACTTCTCCCACCTTACTTCCCCCGGGCCCGAGGCACCCCTTTCTGGGGGGAAGGGGTGAGTGATGACATATCATGCCTCCACCTGGGGTTCCCCGCCACAGGGGGGGGCGCACAGCCTATAAAAGGCTGTGTGTCTGGGGAAAAAGGCAGCCCCGCAATGAGATCATTTTAATTGCGTCGTGGTGAGCACACGGGGCCGCGGGGGGTCCTCCGATGGGACCGGGGGCCCGCAGGTCGGACCGGGGCCCTAGCGGGAATCAGCGACTCCAGGAGCCGCCCGACACTGTCTGCGAAGAAGGAGCGCTCTCTCTCTTTCGCAGAACCTCAGCTGTATGTGCGCCCATGGCCAAAAACAGCGAAGGGACCGTCGGTGCTCCGGTCACTGCAGGGGGCCGGGAGCCCGGGAGGTTCGGGGACAGGGAGTTTTTCGTGGCCAAACCCCCCGGAAAAAAACTGCCTGGGCACCCGGGTAGAGCCAAAAAAGGGTTTCCCTGACCCAAAGTTTTGTTTTGTAGCTAAAAAGCGCTAAATCTATGACCCCCATAGAACAGGTTCATAGATTCAGGGGCATTCTACGCTACTAATGCGCGCAAAAAAAAGTGGGGCCTGGGTGCTGAAAATCATATGTCGCCCTAAGACTGTCTCAAGTTCTGGTGGCCTCAACCTGGCTATGTATTACACGGTCACTTATTGAAGTGTAATACTGTATTTTCTGGACTTAATTCCTAATTTAATAAAACTTGGTTAAGACTTTCAGTGTCCGGGGCGGCTGTTTTAAGAAAAGGATTGTCTATATGAATCCAATTGCTCTAACCTCTTTCTGCCACAGGAATTTTGGTTTACCTTGCATTTGTATTTTTACTCCCTGCCTTTTAAGACTCAGAACTTTTTTTTTTTTTTATATATTAAGTATAAGGATAGAAAAGGGGTTTTTTTTTGGGGGAAAAAATTACTTTTTTAAAAGTACATTTTTCACACCAATACATATACCCCAAAACATTTTTGGGGGGTTTCTTTTTAGGAGTTTTCTTTGCTATAATGACATGTTATCTGTTTCTGAGGTCGTGCGTCCCCCGCAAAAACCCAAATTTTGTAGGGACTGTATGCTTTTTTTTTTTTTAAAGTCTGTTTATTTGTAGATTTTTAACAAAAAAACATAGGCTCCTCACATTTGTTATAACCAGCCAAGGTAAATGACAGCGGGCCCCTCATCGAATGAGAAGGTCCATGGTATGGCCCCCTTTCCCCTTCAAAGTACCGCCGAGGCTTAAGAGTAGCCCATTTAATTAGAGGAAATAAAATGGTAAACAAACACTCCCTGACACCAAACCTCATTGACCATCTTATTAAAAAAAATTGATCCAATAAGGTTCCGACATACTCCAACATTAAATCAGTAGAAAAACAGAAACCTCTGCAAAAGACATGATAGTACTAAATTACATCCTCTACACCCGCTGAAGGGTGCACAAAATGATTATGGGGAGTACAGCCACAGTCACAGCACTGGGTTCTTTCCCCCCCCAAAATTGGCCTGTGCTGTAAAATTGTACCCACTCTCCCGCCCCTCCCCCCACCATTGAGTTATTCAGGCTATTGCCAAAACTAAATAAGCTCTATTATCGCCCCAACCTTTTTACCCACCAAATCACTCTTAGGTTTTTTTTAAGAGATGGGGGACAGGTTTGGAGCATCTGAAAAAGTGAGGATTCCAAGATGCTTGTGTGGCATATTCTGCAGAGAGGAGTCAGGCCCGGGGGAAAATTTTTCATCAGTCGGGCCGATAAAGAAGGAAAGGGAAAGCACACAACTCCAGTCAGAGAATATGTCTCCTGTGAGTCACTAAATGTAACTGTACTGTAATAAGTCTACAAAGCGCCTGTGAACAACTGTTATCTACCCTATATGATCTTTATATATATTAGTCCTAGTACAATGGTATATATTGAGCAACTGTATGCCGGTACTATGCAATCACTATATGGTGGTGATATGTGGTCAAAGTGTGGCGGTATTATTTGTTCCTTGTACAGTGGTAGTATTTGGGAATATTGTCTGGTTATGGTTTTGGTCAGTAAAAATATAGTGATAATGTTTTCTTCTTGTATAGCGGTATTATGTGGTAACTGTATAGAGCTGTATAACTGTGAAGAGGTATCATCCATAAACATTTTCTCATAGCTATTTGTATGTATTTATTTATATTACATATATTATTTGATATAGATACATTTTTATAGACCCCAGTAACACTGCTGTTGTGTTGGCACTGATCTGATGGAGGAAGGTTTTGCATGATTTGTGTGCTTGGGGGTGGTTAGAATGTAGCCCGGTGTGGAATAATTTTTTTTGGTCGAGGGGTGACCTGATTGTCCCCCTCTTAAATTTTTTCATTTTTGGAAGATATGTAAAATTCTTGTATAAGTGAGGTGCATGCAGTAATTAGTGGTCTAGTAGCACCTTTCTACAGTACGTGCGGGACTAAAAGTCTGTACTACCTTTCATGTATTATGAGGTGCATGCATGATTTGGGGGTCTTTGTAGCCCTTTCTACGTACAGTGCGTGCTTAGCCTGTACTGCCTTTTCAGATTAGTGAAGTCATGAGTGATTGTCAGTCTAGTAGGCCCCTTTTAAAGTACAGTGCGGGGATTATTCCGTACTACCTTTTAAGTATTAGTGAGGGTTTATGCAGTGATTGGGTGGGCTATAATGCCTTCTACAGTACAGTGCAATACTACAAAAAGTCCCTATACTCTTCCCTTTTTCTTTTTTTAATGAGGGTGCATGCAGTGTTGGGGGTCTTAGTCCTTTCAGTAAGTGCGGTACTAATGTCCCGTATGCTCTTAATGTATTAGTGAGGTGCATAAGTGATTGGGGAGGTTCCTGTTAAGGCCCCATTACAGTACAGGTGCGGTACTACATTCCCGTACTGCCCCACATGTATTAGTTGGGGTGAAAAACAGTGATTGGAGGTCTGTTGGCTCTCTACGTAAGTGCGGTACTACATTCCCGTACTGCTTACTGTATTAATGAGGGGACATGCAGTGATTGGGGGTTAGTAGTTTCTACGTACAGTGTGGTATTACATACCCGTTTCGCTCTTACGGTCCCAAATGACGGCTTTCGGGCAACTTTTGAAAATTGTGTATAAAAAACATGATCCAAGGAGCTTTCCCCAACATAGAAAGTGATTTCCAGCTTCCAGCAGCTCTCTCTGATGTTATAGGTAAGGACGTGCTTTATCTGGATTAGTATCCACTTCATTTTCTTTCATCTTTATTTTTTTATCATGTTTGGTGACATTTTGGGTTTTCAAAACCCAAATTACCTTTTTCCAAAAAGTTATGGTTTCCCACATACAATGGTCCCCCCCCAAAAAAATTTTTTAAAATTTTGTATGTTAAGAGATTACTGTACTACATGGATTTTCTTTGTTTCTATTTGGTAGAACACAGATTAAAACGCTACGGTAGATTCATGTGTTTTTTTGGGGTAGCAAATAATAAATTTTCCCCTTTTAAATAAATTTAGTTGGGTTTTTGGAAAACTGCTGTTGTAGTGAATAGCACACACCCTAATGTGCTGCGAAGGAAGTATGAATGAGGCACAGGAAAAAGACTAGCACGAATATTTAGTGCATCAATGTATAAGCTGTTATTCACATAGACGATGCAAAACTTAGATTTGAAAGAAACAAACAGGGTCGGGCACAGCTAAAGTCTAATAACACAACAACACACAAAAAACAAATAAGATTGGTGTCAAAGCTGTGAGCTGAAAGACAATCTTTATTAAAATTTAAAGGGACCCATTTTTTAAAAATAATTTAAAAAAATCCCCCCAAGATTTGATTGATCTATATACTAAATTATGTTCCCTGATTGAAATTGCCGTCCTAACTCATATAATTATTGTTATGGGGGCTGGCGCGGGTTCCGCGGCCGCCCACAACCATCCCCTTGCTGTCCCGGCGCCTGTACACTTACCCGTCCACGCTCCTGTGCTTTCTGCTTTTGCCTGTCCCAGCCCCCCGCGGCGTACCCGCTTTAGGGCGGGGGAGGTGGCTGGATTTAAAGGGCCCGCCCCGGTAATGAGTTTGAGAGTGTTGGAGTTCCGGGTATTATTAACCCGGGTACCATTCCGTTCCGTTTACATTTCCTGATTTTCCTGTTTGCTGCCTGCCCTGACCGCCTTTTCCCTGTCTCTGACCACAAACCTCTGCCCCCCGTCTGACCTCCTTGCCTGCCCCCCAATACGCTTCTGGATTACGATTCTGTACCACGCATTCCCCGGCCGCCATCGCAAGCGGGTCAGTCGGGGAAAACAAACCTTTTTAGCCTTACGCCCAGAAGTCCATCCGCTTTGCGGGGGCTCTGGTGAAAAGGGGGGGGGGTACTTAGACTCCCTTTTTTGGCGTGGCTTAACTTATGTTTGGGCGTGGTCCAGTGAATCCACCAACCCGTTACAATAATGATGTAAAATAATAGTATAAATGTTAAATAAATCAATTATTCATATAGAAAATAGAAAAAGCAGAAATCGGGTATATCAAAATGAATATCAATACAGCAAGCCATAGGTGGGTGGGTGGTGAACCACATGTCAGTCAGACACCGGCTTCAAAATGTGTGGGGTCTACTGTGTCTCCCAGGCCAAAAGCTTAGGAGACACCATGACATCATTTTTTTAAAATCAGTTACAGGGGCATTTATTCCCTTTCCGACTCCAGGGGGGAATTACCTACCTACAGGGCGGGATAACAAAAACGGGAAAAATATAAATACCTGTCTTGTAGGGGGATATAGATCTACCTATCTACCCAAAGGGAAGTTATACCTATCTACCTACAGGGGGCATATAGATCTACCTATCTACCTACAGAGAACCTATATATATACCTATCTATATCTACCTACAGTTGTCCTACATATCTACCTGCTGGGGACAGAGCCGTTTTAAAACAGTATGGGCCCCCGGGCGAGCCGCATGGGCCCTTCCAAATACTCGTCACACTACCCATGCCCTAGCCCCCCCAAGCACACCCATTTTATCAAACCACTTATGTATGGACACTGGATCCTGCTGCCTAAAAAGACAAATTTTGGCGGGAGGGACCTTGGCCCCTTGCCCTCATTTTTTTTAACTGTTTGCACTCTTAAAACACACAAAAATTTAAAGGGGTTTTTCCCCATGATCTCTTTCATACCTCCTGCATCCGTTCTTCAGCTCTGTTTTCCAAAAGGGGGTGTGGGGGATTTGTTTGAATTGAATATCATGTGATCCTCAAATTTTATAAACTGTTTTTTCCTCTCTGTAGTCAAAGAAAGATCTGTTTTAAAATTTTTTGTGGTAGCTGAGAGGTAAAGTTTTTTGCCTCCCAGGCAAAAGGGTCGTGGTTCAAATCCCTCAGGAAAAAAACCTTTTTTTTGTTTTTTATTTTTATCAAGCCATCCTCATTGGGTTTCTTTTTTTATTTATTGCATTTTTTGGGTAATTTAAGGAGGCAGGGGGGGGTAGAGTGAAGACCTGGGTTTGAACACTCAGTATGCTTGAGAGGAAAGGGATGTCTGAGCAGTCCCAGGAGGAGAACGTCGCTATGATTGATCCCCTGGGCGAGCTGAAACAATGGATCACTAAAGCAGCAGCTAAGACAAAAATGGTGCAAATTTTTTAAATAATAATGAAGGGTTTAAAAATTTTTTTAAATTTAAATTTGTAAGCTTCCCATCAATTTTATTCATTGCAAAACCTCTTTAAATAAGCAAAAAAAAAGGGGTCCCGGGACTTGTAAGGGGCGTTACAGGCTTTATTCTGGGATAATCCACCGACTGCTCGCCGGTTTTGCGCCCGAAACGTCCCATATTACGGTAATCCCTTTTTTCATAGGGGGAATATGGATTCCGTCCTCCCTTTCCCCCTCGGCAATCCGGGGGGGGGGGGGAGAAAAAAAGTGACATGCAATTATTTATGGATGTAGCCCGGGGAATAAGGTGTCTATGGGGGGCCCGGGGATGCCTGCCCCCCCCCGCTGCTCCCGCCATTTAAATTTCGGGGGAAAACCCTCCCGCAATTTGTCGGCTTTTGCCGTGGAAAATAGCCTAAAAAAAACCACCCCCGGGGGGGCCCCGCTTTTTAGGGGCCCCGGGCAACCCCTATGTGCCCAATGGAAAAGATGGCCCTGACTGGGGATCTATATATCTACTGTAGGGAATCGGCTTAAAGGTGTACAGAGAAACACAGTCTGGTTCCTTTATAAAGGGTTTTTTGCCAGAAAGGTCAACAAAAAGGAAAAAACAACGTACTGGCCCTTTAGCGCAAAACAAAAAAGCACCTGTCCGTTAAAACTCAAGTCTCTTGGTTCTTTCCCTTTAGCAGGATCCAGTCTCAAGGGGGATTCGCAGACAGCCTGCTGTAGACATCTGTCACTCTCACCACTGTCAGACTCCTTCTGACAGGACATACACCACTGGTCACCTGACTTGCCAGGTTTAAATAGGTCTGTAAACAAAACCAAGACCTGGACGTGGTCATGGGAGTAGCCAAACCCACCCCGCTCTTTTGGTACTCCAGTAAAAAGCCTACCCGATTAACTGCATAGCATTATACTAAACGTATTAAGAAACTGTGGTCAGTGGCCGGAAGGACGCTGACACCAGTACTATATGCTTGTTACCACATCCGAGACCAGGCATCTCGGTGAGACATATCGGCCGTTCCACCACGGCCCCTTGTGGTTTACTTACATACCCCCCCCCCCCCCCTCTCCTAAAACCGGGGTTTTGGGCCAACTGAGCCACCTAAAACTATAGGACCCTTGACAAGGCATCTGCATTTCCCTGTAAACTTGCCGCCTAGCTCGTACAGAAATACAAGAAATCTGGTAAATGCAGATAACCAGCGGTGGGACCCGTGAATTGTTCCCCTTTTTTCTCCCGCACCCATTTTAGTGGGGCATGGTTGGGGACACAAGCTTGAACTTCCTTCCTAGAGTTAGTACGAAGGGGGTCTAGTGCCCACTTTATGGCCAAACCCTCTTTTTCCTCAATGGCATAATTTCCTTGCAGCTGGGCGAGAGTTTCCTGCACTCAGGTACTTACCAGGTGCTCTTCACATTTATCTATGGGACAAACTGCACCCAGCCCCACATCCGACGCATCCGTCTGGCCACTTTTTCCCCGAGGAGGGTCCGGGGCAACAAAACACGGGTTTTTTCTGCTAGACCCTGTTTAAAGCTCCTGAAACGCCCCCTCTGCTTGGGGAAACCACTTAATCATGGATTTTTTCCCCCTTTGGGTAAAACTCTGTCAAAGGGACAGCTTTCTCGGGGAATTTAGTGATAAAACCGCCTATAATACCCAAAACTATGTAAAGGGAAATGCCTTTAAATTTGTTTTTTGGGTAAAGGGGGCGGGGCCATTTTGGTAGCCTAAACCCCTTATTCATCTGGGGTTTTTTAATTTTCCCCCCTTTCCCCAAACAATGTACCCAAAAGTTTTTCTTTTCCCCTCCATACCCGGGAAATTTATTTTGGGGTTTAATTTTTAAAACCCAGCGGTCTCGGGGGGGCATCCGAAAAAAGGGGGGAAAATTTTTAGATGACTCCCCCCGTCATGATTTAAAAAGAGGGTTTGTCATCCAAGTAGGCAGGGGCCCCATATTTTCTATGGGGATGAAAAAAACTTGGCCCCATAGCCCCTGGAAAGGGGCCCGGGGGCCCCCCCTTTTAAAACCCCCAAATGGCCCCCGGACATAGGGGAAAGGGAAACCCGTCGGTGGGGAAAAAAAAGCGGTCTTCCCCCTACCCTCTTTCGCCAATGAGATCGGGCCAAGTACCCTTTCGTGAGGTTTCAAAGGGGTGAATATCTAGGGGGTCCCAACCGCTCAACCCAACCGTCTACCCTGGGAATGGGGTAGGCATCCACCTTAGATAACTCATTTAAGCGCGATAGTCATTGCGAATCCCCAAATCACCATTGGGCTTTGGCACTAGTAAAATGGGGCTTGACCATCCATTTTGGGGCCCTTTCTCAATTACTCCCAGTTCTAACACCCTTTTGAACCCCCCTTTGGGAAAACAACTTTCTTGGGGGCTTCAGGAACCCCCTTTTTTTGGGCCTTATTTTTCCCTGGGAAAATGGGGGTCTGTGGGGGAATTTCGGGTAACCGGTATTTAAGGCCCCGGGGGGGTTCAGTGAAAAAGGATTTTTTGTTTTTTTTTGGGGTTAGAAAATCCCTGAATTCTTGCTTCGGGGGAGGGGGACAGGTTCTCTGCAACCCTCAATTTGCCTCCACTTTGGGCGGGGGTTTTTGACCGGAAAGGAAAGGAGACTCAGGGGTTCCCTCTCTCTCCAGTGTTTTAGCGGGGTTGACAGGGTTTTCACCTGGGGGGTTTTTTTCCCCTTTTCCGGGCTGTTGTTCCCTTAAATTAAACCTCTCCCCCCTTTTCAAGATCCGTAGGTCCCCTGCCATTTGGGGCCAAAAAACTTACTCTCAACGGGGGGGTTTAAAACTAAACCCCCGGGTCTCCTGGTTTTGAACTGTCGGGGCCGGGGCCAGATCTATTATTTACCTGGCCCTGGGCGTCCTTTTGCCTGCAAAAAGGTTTGCTCCTTTAAAAATTAGGCATCACAGGGGGCCATTTTCTCAAAACCCATCGGGGGGAAAACATGTTCCACCAAAACTCTTATGGGGGGTCACCTATCCCCCAGGTTTCCTTCCCCAACATCCAAAGCCCCCTTGGGGTTTGCCTCCCATAAAAAAAAAAAAAAGTTTCAAATGGTGAGAACCCTGTGGGGAATTGGGGCACTTCCCTAATCGAGAATAAAAAATAAGGAATGGGCAGCCCCAAAATTTCCCGTCCATCCCCCCTCCCCCTTTTTTTTAGCATGGCCTTCAAGGTCTTTTTAAAAACCGTTCCACTAGGCCGCCCTTTCCGGGGGGGAGGCCGACGTGCGAAACGGGTGACTTTTAGAACCTTGCACGTTCCTCATCGTTTTGGACATAAAGGGGGTTTCCCCTTGATTGTTAAGATCTTTTTGGGAATCCCCGTTCGGGAGAAAACAAAAAACGCCCCCTTGGGGCAAATCCCCTTTAGACAAAAGGCTTTGTAGAGGGAGGGTTCCCGGGTTTATCGGGTGGCATAATCCACAATGCCAAAGATGTATTGGTGCCCCCTAGCTGTTTTTTCCAACCCCCCAAACCAGATCCATTGCTATCAGGGTAAAAGGGGGAAACCTCAATAATTGGGGGGGGACAAGGGGATAGGGAAAAAGTGGGCTACGGGGAACTCACCTAAAACCCCACAGGAAGGTTTGGGCAGAAAGCCCCCTGATTCTCGGTAGAAACCCGGGGCCCAATAAAAATTTGGGCAGGACTCTCTCCAGGGCCCTTTTTTTGAAACCCCTAGGTGCCCCCTTTAAACACATGGGGGGGGCCCAAAAGCCCAGGGCCATTGCCTATAGGGCCCCCGGGAAACCCTAGAAACTGTTCCACCACCTGCCCCTTTTTTTGGTCACCCGGTTAGTAGATCCTGATTTAAGGAAATGGGGGAACCCGGGTTTTTGGGGCCCCCCGGTTTCCCGGGGGGTCCCCCATTGGGGGACGTCATGCCCCCCATGGCCTTTTTTCAAGGTCAACCCTGGACTGAGCTGAAACCAAAATTGCCCTATACACATCTAACTGGGAAAACCCGTTTCCTCCCCCAAGGGGGTCCTCCCTTTGCCCCCTCCCATGACTGATGGGGAAAAAACTGGGGGACCCACCTCCATTTCCCCCGGGAAGACTGGCAAAACCTGGTTTTCCCCCCCAAGATTCCAGAACCAAGGGCAACAGGGCCCCAAACAATGACCTCATGCATCAAATTTTTCCCCCACCCCAAAAACCTTTTAGACCCAAAGGGACCCCATTCCATCTCCAGATTAACCCGGGCTCGGGGGAACCTTGGGGGGTCCCCATGAAAAACATGTCACCCGGGGGGTTTTTCCCGGGACCAAGCTTCAGGGGCAGGTGGGGTTTTAATGAGGGGACTAGGGGTCCCTGAGTCCCAAAAATCCCGAAAAACCGGGTTCCTTCAAAAAATCAGGGTCCACACTGGGGTTCTTCCCCCCCGGTTGGGGAACCCGCGCTGCAAACAAAAGGGTTTCGCCCAAAAAGGGAAAAAAGGCGGCGCGCCGAAAAAGCAAACCTGGGGGTGGGGGGTGAGGGGACAATTTGGGGTGCCATGTGCCCGGGGCCCCCACATCGCCCGCAAAGGCCCAAAGGGGAGCCGGGGTCTCGGCCCTTTTTAACCCTTTGGGGGATTCTTTAGCTCCCGCAAGGGGAAAGGGCCCAAAAATTTCCTTTTGGGGATCCCCGTTAGTTTGGGGGGCCCGAACCCCAGCCCAATGCTCCGGTGGTTCCTCCCCGGTTTCCCCGACGCGTTCAAACTTTTGGGGTTTAAAAAGGGGCCCCAAACATCGTCCTCCCAAGGGGCATCTTTGGGGAAAATCCGTACGGTCCTCCTGGCCCGATGGCCCCCATCACGGGGGGTTGCGGGGTGGCGTTTTTTTTTCGCTTTTGAACGGGGGTCCGTTTTAAAACAGAAAATCTGTGCATTAAATAGCTGTTTGTCGCTTGCTGAGCCTGCATTTGGGTTCACTATGGTTCCTTTTGCTGCTGCGCTGTGGTGTTGCCGAGGGCCCGCTTTCTTCCCCGGCGCTGCCTGCTTTCTGCGCTGGGGGGCCTGTTGCTGCCTGCATGGTTTTCCCCGTGCGCCGGGTTTTCTGATGCTCCCGAGGGTTGTTGCTGGCGTTGTTTTGTAGAATTTAGAGTAGGGGGTTGGCCCAAAAAAAACCTTTTTGCTTTCTCAAGACACGGGGGGTCAAAAACAAAATGAGGATTTTTTACAACCCAAAAGAGGGGGGCTTTTTTGGGCTTCTCCGCCCCCTTTCCCTTTAAAGCCTTTGTGATAGCAGATGCTAAGTTAAAGGGGGGAAAGGAAAAAAACAAAAACTCTAAAAAGGCCCTTCGTTCGGTGCTCTCCTTTAAAGGGGAGATTTCCCTTTCCCTTTTGACCCGACCACACCCCCTGGTCCCCCGATTGCCAGGTTTCATAGGTCTGAAAAAAAAACCAAGACCTGGACCTAGACTTGGGGGGTAGCCCAACCCCCCCCCCCTCTTTTGGTATCCAAATAAAAGCCCACCCGATTTTTAAAGGGATAGCAGTTATACAAAAAAGTTTAAGAAACGTGGTCCGTGGCCGAATGCCGCTGCACCAGCTATTGGTTTTTTACCACACCGGGGACCCCGGATCTGGTTTAGACATATTTGGGCCCTCCACCACCCGGCCCCCGGGGGTTTACTACACACCTAATTTGGGGGGAAAATACCAAATTAATTGGGGGGGTCACTTTTTCTACCTTCCTACTTAATGGGGGCCTTTATACCTTAACCCACCTTTTGGAAGCCTGAATACCCTTTTTGCCAAATGAGGGGCCTATATTGCTATTCGCCCTGGGAAAAAATGAAAAGGGCAATTCTCTCCCCTCTGGGCATATTTTCCCCAGGGGGGGAGAGGAGACGTAATCCATAAGGGTTTTTTAAAGGAGGAAAATAATGACTGGGAGGTATCTTGAGAGATATGTCCCAATAATTGCCGTGTGAAAAATAGCCTTTTGGGCCCCAAGGGGACCATTATTATCCCAAAATTTTGGGGCTAAGGGTTTGGGGGGTTTTGGGGAGAGGTAGGGATTAGCAGGGAAGTGGGTGGAAAAATGAGGAGTTTGGTGTGGCAAATTTTTGCAGGGCGAAACGTGGGGGGGGAAAGTCATCATGCTGTTTTAGTCAGATGGAGGGGGAAAACAAGGGAAGGACTCATTTAGAAACGGGCTCTGTGAGTCCTTTGGGTGTTTTGGGTTTTTTTTCTTCTTGGGTCGGGGGCTTTTATTCCAAATGTCATGTAATGATGGAAACCCAGCTTGGGGGCTATTGGGCTCAATATGGCAGTATTTTAGGTTATATCTTGGGGTTTTTTTGAAGTGGAAAAATTTTCTCTGACGTTTAAAAATGAGTGCACCCCCCCCCCCCGTCTCCCAAAACCTTAAATTTGGGGGGTTTTTCTTTCACCACTTTTTTCATTTTGCTTTTAAAATTTTTAGTGTTCCTTTTTTTTTAGAAAGTTGGAAAGGGGGCGGGGACCAAGGGAAAAAAACCCTTTTAGGCGGGGTTTGTATGTTTTGTGCCGAGGCTTTTGAGTCCCTAAAAAATTTTCTACAAATTAAAAACCCCCACACGAATATGGACAGAAAAGTAAAAAAAAGTTTTGACTATTATAGTAACTTAAAAACATGATTTTTTAAAGTGACAATTATGATTTATAAGTTGGAGGAGGGGCCTGTAAAAAGAGGCGTGGCATGAAAAGTGAGGTTGGGTTCTGTAAAACGAGGCTGCAAACTTAGTACCAGCGTCAGGCAGCAAAAGTTCTAGCTATACCAATGGATAAGACCACCCTGTAGCTCTGCATTTATAATGTTTGGGTGATTTTCTTATTTTGTATATGAGTTTATGTCTTTGTGCACTGGTTAATATTATTTTTGACCAAAACATCTGATCCATGTCCACAGGCAGCTGAATCCTCTGCTCGCAGGAATGTGACCAAGCCCTAACCTTTAGTTTTCATAAGTCCCAGAAAAAAACACCTCTTAAAGAAGTCTTATCACATTCCTTAGGTGCTGCTGGCTTTTCCTCTCTTCTGGGCTTTCTCTCTACAGCACATTATTTCTACACATGAGAATCAATTATGTTATTTGCTTTCTTATTTTATACTCGTACACCAGATATATAGATGCAAAGGTTTTCAGCTGAAATGACTATAAGGGTGTGTTTATGTTGATTTTCCCAAATGTGAAAATGCCTTAGGTTTTGGGCACCGATTTAAGCTGGCATATGCGAAAGTATGTGCACGCCGCTATACACCCACAGCTTCAGAGGGACGCACTGGCCAGTAATCACCACGAAGAATTGACGTATCAGTTCTTTCCCCAGGCGCGTATTGTGCGCTGGGGAAAGAAAAATAATCATGCTCTCAATAAGAGCTATGAATTACTGAAGCGGCCGTACTTTGGGGCATATTGAAGGGGAAATTTTTGCACGGGTACAGACCATTGAATGCAAATGATTATCAGACCCCTTTTCTTGCTAAAAAACAAATTTTCTTTTTTTCCGTATGAATACATATGAGCCCAAAAAAACCATTTTCAGGCTTTTTGAATGAAGTAAGTCATGTTCAGAAGCAGCGTAACACACTAAAAGAAGGTAAATACCTTACAAGGGGCTTCCGGCGTTCGGATCGTTTGGATAGCATGGACTCCGGCCGAACCCCGTGCACGGATGCAACGTTTCGAGGGAACTCCGCTCCCTTTCTCGGAACGCCGCAGAGCGCCTTGTAAGATATTTACCTGTCTTTTGGTGTGTTACGT
>JAODAL010076510.1:0-13599 GCA_025379985.1 Phyllomedusa bahiana | reverse complement strand
CTCCCAGATGCATCTGACAACCCCAGCCAAGAGCGGTGGGTTTGTCACACACAACCCCTATTTGGCATCCCCCGGGGAGCAGGTGAGGGTCCTCCCCTGTCCTAAACCCCCAACCTTCCCTTCCCACAGCCAGAGAACTACATGTGCTGTGACCTCGGCCATATAAAAGTGAGGAAAAAATATTTGGGGACAGTGGGGCGCAAAGAGGGGGGGAAGACACCAGTTCTTGCAGAAGCGGGTAAATTAGTGATGAGGAGGTTGCAATGGGGGGTTAATTTGTGAGTGGTTAGGCTTGTACATGAGCCCGTTGAGGTGGAACGGCGGTGACAGGCAAACCCTAATCGATGTAGCCGACGCATTTGGGAGCCGGAGAAGCAAAAGGCTGGGCAAGGTAAGGTGCCCTAGTTAAAACAAGGCATACAGTCCCCCCCAAAGGAAAAGTGCCCCTTTTCCCCGGTATGAAGTGGCGCCCTACGGGTCCCTCCCTTTGACTACCCCAGCCCCGGGCCCTGGAAGCTTTCCCATTTTTCTCATTAAGTTTTGGGAGAGGGGGGAAAAGAAGGAGGGATTTGGCGAAGACATCGGGGATTTGGACAGTAGAGATTTAGGGCGACATGTATGAATCTTGCCGGTGAGGCGCATTTTCCCCATTTTCCCCCGGCAACCCTGCCCTGATTTATGTGGGGGCCCCGGGGCGCGCTCATACATAGCATGTAAAGTCCCCCGCGCCCCCCAGTGTGTAGGCGCGTGCGGGACTGAGGCGCATGGGGGCTGGCCTAAGTTTGGGCCCCCGGAGGTAGTGCGGTCATACAGGGGGAAAATCCCCCCGCGCCTCCCAGGGTGGGGGGCCAGTCGGGGACAGGGGGAAAAACAAAAGGGACTGCGACAAAACTGTTCGAGGCAGACAGGCGGGAAAAACAGCGAAAAACATTCCACATGTCGGGCGGAGTATGAATCAAAAATCGCCTTTATAAAGGGTTAAAACTTTCTCAGGAAAAAGTGAAACCTCAAAAAAAAAAAAATACAGAAAAAAAACACTTTCCAATTCCAAATTTTCAAGTTTGGGATTTTGGGAAATTGCCGGGAAATACAGTAATTCAAAACATCTCATTGGTCGGCAAAAAACCGGCCAATCAGAATGGAGCGACAGTAACCTTAAAAATTTGGGGGAAGGATTGACCAATCAGAACCAGGCGGGACTTCAAAATACGTAAAAATGCAGAAAAAAAGCGATTGGCGAGCTAGCAGGGCTTGGCAGCTCGGCCAATCAGAATAAGGCAGGGCCCCAAATATAGCCTATGGAGATTTTTAACCAATCGGGGGAATAGGGAGGACCCCCAAAAGACCCATTAAAATCCCCTAATGGAGAGTTTGGCCCAATCAAATCAAAGGCGGGAAAAAATTCAAAATACAGTAAAAAAAAAGAAAAGAGCTGATTGGCTGAGCTAGCGGGGGCTTGGCTAACCCACCAATCAGAGCGCGAGCTACTTCTCCCATTATAGTCTATGGAGAGATGACGCATGAAATCTCGGCGTCGGCCGGGTGTGCATGAAGATTAAAAAAAAAAGAAATTTTTATTTTTTAAAAAAACATTATCAGAGAAAGAGAGAACAATTTCTTTACAAAAAAACCCATTAAAAAAAACCCGAACAAACGCTTTGCGGCGACCCCGGGCCTACCTAGGGAATTGAAATAAGGGAAATTTTCCCGGGGAAAATACAGTAATTCAATTTGTAAAGTATTCTATTGGTCGCAAAACAGCAAATAGAAAAGGGGCGACAGTGTCCCATTCAACCTAGGAGGAGAATTGACCAATCAAATAGGAGCACAATGCCCCTTATATCCCATGGAAAAAATTTACCAATCATATTCAAAAGGGGGGACAGTTCAAAATACAGTAAAAAGGGAGAAAGAGTGATTGGTTTGAAGCACGGGGTCTCCAGCTTACCAATAGAGCGCGAGCTACTTTCCTAGAGTTCTTGGGGGGAAAAGAAAATTTTGAGGCGGGTCTGTATTGGCTAAGTTAAAAAGGGCCGTTTTTTGGCCAAGGGAGAGCGGGACGCCCCATGGGTTTTCTAATGCAATCTGAAATAAAATGTACACGGCCCAAAAACAAATTTAGCTACAAAGTTGTCCCAGTGTATATAAAAAAATATAATTTGAGGGTATTAGAAAAAAAAATATTAAATCAATAAAATCATGTTTAATTTTTTTATTTTTGTTGCACCCCCTACTATTGACCTGGCTAACGAAAATAAAGAAATAAAAATTTTTTGATGTAATATTTTTTTTCTTTTCCCCCATATTATTTTCGTTTTTTATAACCATCGGGACAACTTCTGTAGTCTTATAATTATTTTGGGGGGTACATTTGATTTCTGATTGCATTAAAAACCCCCTTTGGAGCGGCTCCTCTCCCATTTGGGCCCAAAAACCGCGCCCTTTTAACTTACCAATCAAGAGCGCGCTCAGAATTCTTTCCCCATAGAACTTATGAAAAAGTAGCTCCCTCGATTGGCTAAGCTGGGCGACCCCCCCCCCTTCAACCAATCAGTCTTTCTGCCTTTTTATGTATTTTGAACGTCCCGCCTTTTAATAGATTTGGGCCCTTTTTCCCCCGGAATAATGGGACATTGTCGCCCCATTGATTTCAATCTCCTCCAAAATTAGAATGGGGGCTTGTCAACCCCATTCTGATTGGTGGTTTATGCCCCCAATGAAATAGCTTTACAAAATTTTAATTACGTATTTCCCGGCAAATTTTCTCTATTGCAATTCCCCATGTAGCGCCGGGGCTCGGCGACAAACGCGTTTTTCGGGTTTTTAACAGCTTTATTTTTAAAGAATGTTTTCCTTTTTCGATAATGTATTACGCTTATAAAAAAAATTTTTTTTTTTAATACTTCATGCCGCACGCGCAGGGCCGAGATTTCAAAAGCGCTCATCTCCCATAGACTTAATGGGGGAAGTACTCGCGCCTGATTGGCTGGGATAGCCAAAACCCCCCCTCTCAGCCAAAGCTCTTTCTGTCTTTTTACTGTTTTTGAATTATCCCGCCTTTATTGGTCCAAAATCCCCCCCATAGGGAAAATGGGGCTTTTTGCTCCTTTTTGATTGGTCAATAATTCTCCTAGGGAGAATGGGCTCGTTGCTCCTATTCTGATTGGCTGAGTACCAGGCCCCCGCTAGCTCGCCAATCAGCTCTTTTTCAGCATTTTTACAGTATTTTGAACTGTCCCGCCTTGGATTCTGTTTGGTAAAAACCTTCCCCATAGGTTTAAATGGTTCACTTTTCGTCCTATTCTGATTGGCCGGTTTTAAATCCCGACCAAGGGAGAAAAAGGTTTCAGTTTTTGAATTGCTTTTTCCCCCGGGCAATTTCCAATTTCTTAATTCTTGATATTGGCCCGTTTAGATTTTGGGGAAAAATTTGATTTTTTTTTATTATTTTAAATTTTTTTAAAATTCAGCTTCTTCGAAACTTTTTCCCCCCCTTTTTATAAAGGCGTTTTTTTTGGGAAAATCATACTCCTGCTGCACGGGCGGAGCCCGGAAAATTTTTTCACGCTTTTCCCAAATCTGTTTCCCTTTCGCATGTTTCGGATCCTGTTTCACTTCCCTCGGCTGGAGGTTTTTAGACCAAAAAAAACCCCGGGTTCTGTTTGTGGGAGCTGCCGGGAGCCGCTTTGCCCTCGTTTTGGGCCGGGACTCCCATCGTCCCCACCCCGGGATTTTTTCGAGTGCGCCCAAAGTGCCCCCGGAACCCGCTTACACCGCCCTATACCGCCCCCATTGCCCCCCTTCATGCGGGGGCAGTGAAGGGGCAAAACCTGCCCTAACACTAAACCCCCGCGTCCGACACGGGATTCGGGCTGGGAGGCGAAAGTGAAACGAAAAAAAAAACGTCCCCCTTTAAATGTCTGGGCCGGAGATGTAAATTTTGGGTGTCATCAGAAATACTGGGGGTTTTTAAAAACCCCAATTTTGCAAATTAAAAAACAAAACCCAGCCAAAACAGTGTAAAAGGGGTTTTCATATTATCATTGGGAGAAGGAGCAGCATTTGGGCGTGTCAGGCATTGGGGGGAAAGCCCGTAAGTGGGTTTGTGTGGCCGGGAGTCAGCGGGGGGCAGCGGGGTTTGGGGAAAACCCCAAACGGCCATGATTTCGACCCCCCCCCACTTTGAAAGGTCCCAAAAAGCACCCCACAGTGGCCAGGGTCACGGGGTAACGGGCCCGGGTCAGTGGGGGAGTTTTGGGGTGGAAAAATTTCCCCCTATTTCAAACGGTGGGGGCCATTTTGAACAAAAAATATATTTAGAATCTGTGGGCAGAAAAAAAAAGCGGGGCCCCGGGCCCCTAACTTTGGGGCACACGGCCCCTGCATCAAATCATGCAGTGCCCACCTACGTGTTTCGGGATTTTGGGGGCCCAATCCTGCCCCCAAAACAGCTGCAGCACCCAGTGGACACCCCCCAAATTTCAGGCAGTAAAGGCTTCACCACCCTCTGCCAAAGCCCAACTCCCTGTGTATTACTTTCACTACGACCCAGATATCCTGCTCCTTGGCACTCATGGTGGCAGCAGTTTCACCGAGACGTTTTGAAAAAGGGGACACAGTATGCGTCTGGGCCAAACCCTAAGTGCAGAACCTGACCGGTGCTGTTAAATTTTGGGGGGTACTGTATCCCCCCCTTTTTCAAGGGGTTTGGGATTTCTGCACCATTAAAAGAACTGGATAGGAAATTGGCATTCACTTCCGCCCATTGTAAAGGGCACGGGGGTTAGTGGCCCCTTTCTGGACCACCGCAAGCGGGTGTTAGCGGCCACCCAGGGAGTGGGTCTAAGTAGGACCCGGTTTTTACCAAGGGCCCCCCGGATTTGGGCTTTCTGTGGCGGGGGGGTCCTACCAGGTCGCTACCCCCCGGGGAAATAGCTTGCGGTGGGAGGCGAAACTCATAGCAAAGGTTAAAAAACCAAAAAGGTCAGGGCAGGGGGGGGATTTTAAGGGCAGGTAAAAGTGCAAAAGGTTGGGTACACGGGGCCCGACAGGAACGGGTGAACAGGGGGGGGGGAAATTGAACAGGAATAAATTTTATTAAAAGGGGGAAAAATTATTGGAAAAAGGGGGAAAAATTTATGAACAGGGAAAAAATATAAATTTAAAAAAAAAATTATTTAATGGGGAAATTGCTTTAACAGGGAAAAAATAATTTTAAAAGGGGGGGAAAATTTTTGGGAAAAGGGGGGAAAAATGATGAACAAGAAAGGCCATTTAAAGAAATTTTTTATGATTCCCCGGGGGGAAAAGGAGGGAAAATTCCCCCGGGGAATGAAGTCACACACAGGGGGGAAATTCCCCAATTGGGTTTTTCAAGGGCTTACACCCCCAAAATTTTTTTGCAAGAAATTTAAAAAAAAGGGCCAGAAAAACTTTGGGGTGCCCCCTTTAGCAAAAATTCTTAAACAACAAAAACCCAAAAACCAAAACCCTTTCCCTTAAAACTGCAAATTGGCCTTTTCCCCCCTTTCCAAATTTTGGGAAATGGGGGAAACCCTTTCCACACCTGGAATTTTTGGGCCTAACCATATGTTTTTTAAAAAACTCTTTTTTAAAACAGATTAAAAGGTTAATTTAAATTTTTTTGGGTTTAATTATTGAAAACCAACTTTAAAAAGGGTCCCCTTTTTTTTGTAAACCTTATTTTAGGGCCCCGGCCCCCCGTGGCCCCCCGCCCCCAAAAAGCCCCCTGGAAAAACCTGCCGTTTGCCCCCCCCAGGCCCTTTTCCCCGCCACAATTTTTCGTCATTTGGTCCCCCGGTTTTGGGGGAGGACTACCCGGGGATGAATAACGTTTATTTTTTCCACTCCCCCTTCCCCCTGTTTGGGGCGGGAAGGGAAAAAAGCGGGGGGTAGGGTTTTTGGAAAAACCACCCCCTTGGGAAAACCCCCGCCCAAAAAAATGGAATTAGGGCCCCAAAAAGGGGCGGGGGGTTTTAAGTAAATTTAGGGTTTCCGGTAAATTTTTCAACCAGAAAACCGCCCGAAAGGCCGCGGGGTTAAAAGGAACTTTGCTAGGCTGGGGGGGCTTACCCCAAAAAATTTTTTAAAAACCTTTCCCCTTTCGTTTACTTCTTTCAAGTTTGGCCAAAAAAGGCCCGAGGTTTTAAAAACCCCCCCTTTGGTACTAAAATCGTAAGGCAAAAACTTGGAAATTCCAAGGGGACCAGCGGGGTTTTAAGGTTAGGACCAAAGGGGGGGGGGGTCCCCCAATGGGTTTCGTGGGCAAGGGACGAAACCCCAAGAGGACGGGGAAAAATTGCCCGCGAGGCTGGGGGGAAAAACTCTCCCTTTTATTTTATTTTATAAAGGTCTTGGGAGGGTGGGGGTTGGTAGGACCTTTTTTCCCAAGCCCCCCCAAAGGGAATTCCGGGGGGTTTTTAAAATCCCCGAAAACCTTGGGAACCAGGTTAGCAATTTCTTCTTCCTTTATCCCCCTTGGGGGTGTTTTCTGGTTTAAGGACAACAAGATGGAAACTTTAAAAACCAAAAATTTCCCCTTTTTTAAAACTTGGGGGGTTTTGGGTTAAATTGTGGAAATTTTTTAATTTGTTTTCCCACCGGGTTTAAACGGTTTTTTTTTTGGAAAGGGGGCCCTCCAAGGGGAAGGACTTGTGTTTTTAGTTTTTTGTAAGTTGGACATACGAAATTTACAATCTTTTATATGAAGGAAATTCATACAGAGGGCCCTTTTGCAGCTTTTTCTTTTGCTTTTTTTTTGGGTTTTGTCCCATTCCAGTTTTGTCTGGGAAAAATTTAATTTAACCAAAGGCACAGAATGCAAAAATAACACCTTTAAAAAAATTCCCCGTAGTTTTTGGTTCCTTCAGTTCAAGTTCCAAAACGGTGCATTTAAAAAAACTGGTGTAAAGCAGAAAATGGTTCAAACCACCACGTTTATACTTTATGAGTGTTTGTTCGTCATGGCTGTCCTTCCCCAAGGGTCTTGGGATGAGAGGCTAATGCTCGCCAAAAAAACCTCCCCTCCACCTCTACATCAAAACTGCAAGAAACAGGGGGATTCTGCCCCACCCCTTCGTTGCCAAGTAAATGCTGACTGTCCTAAATTGTTTTGTCCTCACTGTATGTGGGGCTGAGCCCGACCCCATACTAGTTTTTTTTGGCTGAGGGGCCCAAAGGGACAGGGGAGGATTTGAGGCCGGGGGGGGCCGCTTTACCTGTTTTTCCGGGGAAAGCCAACTAAAGAGTTGTATCTGACGAAAACCCAAACCCCTAGGGTTGTCAGGGTGTCATTGGGGTGAAAATTGATGACCAAACTCAACCAATCAAGAACCCTTGGGTTTCTGATAAACACAACCCCCTACATGACCCCGGGGGCAGTTTGGCCTCACCCACGTCCCCCCCCCTTGGTTTGGGGGACGCCCCCTTTTTCTGTGCTGTGACCTCTGCCTGCTCCGGGAAAATTTTTTGTCCCACTGGGGCCACTGGGGCCTTTTTGGGGGAAAAGGTTTTGCCACCCCCCTTTGTTTTACTTACTGTTTGTTAAAAAAATTGTCAACTCTTTTAAAAAATAAAGTATCTGTATATGATAAATACAAAACCCTGTATTTTGATGAAAATTTAAAAACCCACTAACAAGTTTTTGGGAAAAACCCTTGGAAATATAAATTGCGTTTCCACAAATGGCAAAAAAAAATTTTGTACTTGTATGTGCCGTTTAAAAACAATTTTTAAATTTTTTGAAAATAAAAGAACAAACGGGCCCTTTAATTTTTCCTTTTTGGAATAAATTTGCAAACGGGGAAAAACTTTTTTGGGCCCGTTAAAAAAAAAACCTTTTCCTTTTACTGACTACAAAGCAAAAACAGTTTAAATTTAAAACCCTTTGGAAATTTTAAAAATTTGGGCGAAAAAGGGAAATTCCCAACCCAAAAAATTTAAACACTATTTGGCGTTTTAAAAGGGAGGTTTTTTTTAAACGACTACAACACAGAAAAAAAACTCTTAATTAACCTTTCGGTTATAAATTATCCCTACGGGAAAAAAATTTCTTCTTTGGCTTTTAAAAAAACACTGTTTCTTTTTAAAACCCTGGGGGGGTGGAAACACGTTTAAATTTAAAACCCTTTTGGAATAAATTGGGGAAAAAGAAATAAACAGCCCAAAAATTAACTGATTGGGGATTGAAAAAAACGCTTTTTTCCTTTAAATTTGAATACAACAGAAAAAACAGGTTTTAAATAAGCAAAATTGGATATTAAAGTGGGCTCCAGAATTTGACCAGATAGTTTAAAAATTATATGCACGGGGAAATTGGACCCCCACACTGGATTTCAATTCCAAAAACCCACAAAATCAAAAAATAAAAACCAAAGAAAAGCACCCCTCCGAGCCCAAGCGTGACCCCCCCCAAAAAATCACGGGTTTTAAAAGTTATTTCTTTTGTGTGAGATTTTTCAGCTAAGCCCCTGCAGCAGCTACAGCACGGCAAAACGAGGCAGTTTTGGGGAAAGGGGCAGGGCGCCCGGGAAATTTATTATTTTGGGGTTTGGACGTCACAGAACCCCGCCGGCCCTGGGGAATTGGTTTAAAATCTTGGAAATTTGTCATTAAAGGGTCCTCCTTTTTTCCCCTTCCAGTTTTTTTTTGCCCCATTTTAATGCCTTTGTGTTTGCGGCCTTTTTTATTTTTTAAAAAACACGTTTCTTTCCCCGCGAATCCCCCCAAAATTTTTTCAATTCTTTAAAGAATCAAAAGTTTTCCTAAAATTTTCAAAAACAAATTCCATTTTCATTAAATCGATTCCCCCAAATCTCTACTTCCAGCACCCTTTCCCCAAAATTTTGAGAAAATTTTAGGGGACTGTGATCTTACAGTTATCTGATAATGGCTATTGAAAATGATTAAGGGACTATTGTATTTTCCCTGTTTTCTTTTCCTTTTTTCCCAAAGGGAAATTTAGGTCTTTTTTTCGGGGACAAAATTGTTGTTTAAAATTCTGTTTTGACAGAGGTTTGAAAATATAGTTAAATTTTTTAAACCTTGTGTAAAAGGTTCCCAATTTTTTAGTTTAAACTATCCATGCGTTTTTGCCAATAAATTTTTTTCAAATTTTTATTTGTACAAATTTCTTTTTTTTTAAAATTTAGAAATATTTTTTCATGATGTGAAAACATTTTTTCTTGACATTTTGTATTGTGTTTTATTTTTAAGTGACATATATGTTTAAAGGGTATTATAAAACCCAAAATTAAACCCGCCTAATGTATCCCCCAAAATGATTTGCCTGACTGGAGCTTGGATATCCATGAAATAAATTAAATTTTATTACTTTAAATTTATGGACGCCCTTTTGAATGTTGAAATTTTAGATTTTGGGAAAATTTTGGGCCCCAAATGGCCCCCCATTACCATGGGGTTTCCCTTTTTTGAGTGCTGTTCCTAGATATATATTGTCTCATACGAGACTATGTCTTTGGTTGAACTGAGAAAGGAAATTAAAACAGCTCAAGAATTGATTAGCCCCATTTCAGGGTTACCAGCTTACTCCCAGTTGGATGCTCGTTTGAAAATGAATATTGCTAAACTGGAATCCTCAATTATTGAATTGAAACAAACTGTTATGGGTGCCCCTGCGACCTCAGTGTTGGGTCGCAGGCACACCCGCAACGCCGCAGCGCCTCGCTCCTGTCCCGGCGCGCGTAGTTATCCGCCGCAGCAAGTCCATCCCGCTTTGCGGCAGGCTCTGGTGAAAACCGGACCTACTTAGACTCCGCTCCCTGGCGTGGCTTACGCCATCGCTTATGGTGATTCAGAGGATCCACTACCATCTCCGTTACACAAACTAAATATTTACATGATCTTGAGGACTATTAATCAGATAATGTTTACCCATGGAGTACGGGATCGCTTACCCCAAGTTCCATCTTTAGGAAACATGGACATCATAAAAATGCATGGGAGCACGTGTGAATTTTGGTTTATCATAATCTTCAGATGCAGCCTCAGATACGAATGATCAAATATCCTTGATTGCAGAGCAGGTGCGTCCAGCGGTGACTCCTACCCAACCTAGACACCGAGCGCCAAAAAACAAAGGGCAGGGAGGAAACATCGAAGGAGATCGCTGTCTGACACAGCATCAATTGAAGATTCACCAACGGAAAACCTAATATCATCGGTTGTAAATTTATCAGCTAAAGTGTTGACTCAAAATCAGATCTCTGTTTTATCACTTGGACTTTCATTTGGCCCAACTAGACATTTTGATTTGTTTTCAACCATACTGGATGTGAACCGCTTTGTCAGGAAGCTCACGGTAAGAAAACATTTTTCTATTATCTCTGATGATTCCTCTAATGATAATTCTGATATAACTGGGGTTGATTTCCCAGTTAATTTTACTCCTTGCCGTGGGCCTTCTGCTGATGACGATTTAATCCTTGTTTGCACCAATTTTTCTGAACAGGTGGCTTTAGCTAATCTTCAATCTATGATCATAGTTATGATTCTGTTCACACTTCAGCGTCTTTTTCTACATCTAATCTATATTTTTACCCTTTTGAGATTAGATTGGAGGCAGCTGATCATTTTCAGGAGTTAGTTGAAATGGATTGATGTAATCTTTTCAATAAGATACACAGTGACACAAGCAAAAAATCTAACTTATCTAAATCACAACAGTTAGTCTTGAAATCTCAGATCCAGGATATAGTTATCCGCCAAGTGGATAAAGGTGGATCGTTGGTGGTGTTAGATTGGATTCTTTATGAAAATCTCAATTTACCGATGCTTAATGATCCCACTACCTATTTTCATCTACCTTCCAATCCCACCACTAATTTCAAGAAAGAGTTAGAATCATTGGTCTGTATGGGTGTATCTGAAGGGGTGTTAACATCTAAACAAGCGGATTTTATTCTGGTTAAATGTCCTGTAATTCCTATATTTCACTTCTTTCCGAAAGTTCATAAAAAGATCTTTCCACCCCCATTACGCACCATTGTTTCGGGGATTTCTTCAATTATCGAAAATCTGGGATCTTGGGTGGACAGTTTGTTGCAGCTTTTAATTAAATTAATTCCTGGCTATATTCATGATGACACTAAACAAGTGCTCTCAGCTCTTAAGGATGTGATGTGGCAGTTGGACTCGCTCTGGATTGCTGGGACGTGATTTCACTTTACACTGGTATACCGCATGATTTTGTTATGGTTGCTTTGATTTGATTTTTGGATTTATTTCTAATTATATGGAAACTTTGAAGTCTTTTTTGATTTAATCAATTTTCTTTCTTCTTAAGCATAATTACTTTATGTTTAATTGAAAATTTTTTCTTCAGATTTCTGGAGCATCCATGGGTGCGAAATTTTCGACACCGCTCACCATGGCTTGGTGGGAAAATGTATATATTTTTAATGAAGATAATCCATTTTGTGTCAGATTATGTGGTATGGTCGCTTCATAGACGACCTCCTCATTATTTCGGGCGGAGTGAGGTGACCGTACCATCTTTTTCTGAATATCTTAGTAGTAATGATTTTTTCCTTAATTTTACTTTTAATTACCATATTTATTTTCTAGATTTGTTTTTAATTGGTGATCCTGTGCCTGCATCAATCCAGAGTGAGTCTTACTGAAAAGATACAGCAGGCAATGCGATATTGCCTGCTGTTCATGTCACCCTCTACATACTGTTAAATCAATCCCTTTCCGTGAACATCTTAGATGAAAAAGAAATAATTCTAATAGTTCTACATATGATGATCAGGCAAATGCTCTCAATGTTAGATTAAAACAGCGACAGTACCCTAATTGGATCTTACATTTGGCTCAAGATAAAGCTGCATTTATTTCTCACTCCTAAAAATGGTAAAAATAAACATATGTCAATTCCCATAATTTTTTCTACAGGTGACTCACAGGAATTCAAATCTATTACTCAAATCATTAATAAATATTTACCAGTATTATATTGCATTTCTGGCTATCAAAAAGGTTTAGAACAAGGTTTTAGATGTGTTTCTATAAAAGCCTCCACATTGGGGAATGTTCTTTCTCCTTCTCTCTTACCATCTTTGCAACAAAAAAAATCCAACCTGGCTAAATTATCCGGGATGTTACAAATGTGCACATATTAGATGTATTTGTTGCAAAGTCCTTAAAGTTGATACTCACTTTGTTTCTTCTGTAAACTTGAAGAGTTATTCCATCAAAAGCTACATAAATTGTAATATGACCTTTGTGGTCTATGTAATTTTTTGTGACACGTGTAAGCTTCAATATGTAGGTAGCGCTACATGTCGGTTAAAAACTCGAGTAAGTCGCTGTTTGTCTGATCTCAGATCCACTGATTTTCAACGTATTTCTGTGGTATCATCTCATTGTATTAACATGCATATTCCTTGTACTGATACTTTATGGGTAGTGGGTGTGGAAAGAGTTACTTTACCAAGAAGGGGAAGAGACCATGTCCGTAAGCTCCATTCACAAGAGGCATTTTGGATATTTTTTGCTTAAAACAAATCATCCTTTTGGTTTAAACAAACTTTCTGATTTAGTGTTACATTATTAAGAGTGTTTAGTATAGTATTTGTTCTCTTCTCTCTTATCTTGTCTCTTTGGTCAGATACGCTATTGTGATTTAATCATGTCATGTAACTTTTTGTAATATTGTGATTGGTTCTCTTATGTGTTTGAAATCTCTCACTGATGTGTAACAGAAGTGCTATGATTAATGGCCTGTGTAGCCTGAAACGCGTAAGCGTCTGTCACACGTTGATTTTACTCTTCTTTATGCTTCTTTTATGGAGGACGCTGGATCGATTTCAGCTTGTTTATATCATACCGTCTCCATGGATCTAGGCAGCCTCTCTGTTTGTGAGCTGGATTTACCATTTATCCTCACTGTGGAGAAGAATTAGACCATTGTGGGCACAGAAGTTGATGGCCATCAAACTAGTCTTGGAAGAAGCCTACTGGAGGGAGCTCAACACCCTATCAACATCTATTTCCCAAACCACAAAATTCTCCGGTACCTCCAAAACGGCCCAATATCTCAATCCGCATTGTCAGCTAGTCCCTCTTCTTCTCACGGTTAGACTTCCTGATACATTTCCGTCCCGTGGAGAAAAACATCAAAGTCAATACCCTCAGCCGTGCTTCTGACGTAATCGGGAAATAAGTAGTCCCTCAGCACATTGTATCCCCTTAGTGTTTTATTTCCGCAGCTCCAGTTAACCTCCAACACGTTCTTTCTGGTAAGACGCATGTGCGCCCTACACTCTGGAAGAGAACTCTGAAATGGGGACATTGCTCTCTGGTGACTGGGCAGCCCGGTGTTTGAAAATCCTTTTAGTTAATCTCCCGCTTCTATTGGTGGCCAGATCTTGCCAAAAATACAAAAGAATTTGTGGAATCCTGTACTACCTGTGCTCGTGATAAGACACCTCTCCACAAACTGTCTGGTTTGCTGCAGCCTTTGCCCACCTCTAATGCTCTGTGGTCTCATGTGGCGATGGACTTTATCACTGATCTGCTGCTCTCCTCCATTAACACCATTATTTGGGTGGTTTTTGA
>JAODAL010076509.1:0-13600 GCA_025379985.1 Phyllomedusa bahiana | reverse complement strand
GAACCCGGTTACCGACGTCCTGCCTTGGAAGAGGTTGGCCGAATTTGAGGCGGAGGAGGAAGATGAGGAAGTCAGTTTGCTGTGCCCTCGCCCCAGAGGCTGGAAATAAAGGGCCCTCCATCTCTCCACATGAGTGCTTGGATGCTCCATTTCCCCCAAAACATGACCCTCGCATTAAGGCCATCAAAATGAACAACAGTTACTGGGTGGCCACCCTCCTGGATCCCGGTACAAAACAAAACTCAGCACTTTCCTTCCACCCACCAAATAGAGAGTAAAATGCAGGAAATGGAGACCTTGCTGATTGATCAATTGGAGACATCTGTTGCGTCTGCTTCACGTCCCAAATGTCATGGTGGGAACAACTCAGCGACGTGACAGCAGTAAGTGCCAGTAGGTGGCGGCAGCAGCAGGAAAATTTGGCAGAACCCATAATGGTGATCTCTGGCAATCTTTATTTACCTCCTCAACCAAAGCATGCAATGCAGGGCACACACCCAACACACAGAGATCAGCTTAAGATCATGGTGCAGGGCCCAAATCTGGTCTCAAAAACCGTTGTTTTTGTATGTTTTCCCGACCCAATGACTTCTGGGTATCCAAAAATGGATGAATGGCCCAAAGCTGCACGCCACGCCATAGAGGTGTTGTCCTGCCCAGCAGCCAGCGTCATATCTGAGCGGACCTTCAGCACAGCTGGAGGAGTCATTACAGAAAAAACGCTCCGGTTTCCACAGATAATGTGGATCGTTTTGGACTTTCATCAAGATAAATCAGGCACGGATCTCTGATGATGTTGTGGCCCCAATTCCCGAGGTCACCGATTAGTTGCCGGTCTACTTACATTCCTCTTCAAACAGAAATGGTCCTTTTGAAAACTTTTTCTTAAAATGATCATTTTTTACTGCAATTTTATTCTCACTTCCCAAAAGTTCTTTTTTCTGGTTTTGCTGTGGAGGAGACTGTAAAAGACAGCAAGGTTTCATGACAAACACCGTATTCCTTTTTATCACTTTTCTTAAGAAGTTTTTCGCTTTCAATGGGTTTTGAGGGCATGTTGCGTGAGATACAGCTATAATTATGGTCCTTTGGAACAGAAAATGTGGCTTTTAAGTGGCATTTCTCCCTCAAATTTTAAACAGTGGCTAGAAGTCATTTTTTTTAATTTTTTTGGGGGCTGGGGTGTGAGATCAGTTTTAAACATGGTCCTTTGGAACGAAAAGTGGCTTTAATGGCATTCTCCCTCACAATTTTTAACAGTGCTGAGAATCATTTTTTATAAATTTTTTTGGGTCTGCTGCTTTGAAATGCAGCAATATACAGGTCCTATTTTAAAAAATTGGTTTTTAAACAAAATTTGTTCTTCACAATTGTTTATACAGTGCTCAAAGGTCATGTTTTGAATTTTTGGGGGCATTTGCTGTGAAAATGCAGCTATACTACAGCTCCCATTCTAAAAAAAATGTGGTTTTAACAGAATTTGTTTTTCCACAATTGTCAAAGTGACTCAAGGGTCATGTTTTGAATTTTTGGGCATTTTGCTGTGAAATGCAGTACAATACAGGTTTCCTTTATAAAAAAAATTGATTTTTTAACAGACATTTGTTCTTCACAATTGTCAATAGTGGCTCAAGGGTCATGTTTTGAATTTTTGGGGGCATTTTGAGGTGAAATGCAGCTATACTACAGGTCCTATTATTAAAAAAAATGTGGTTTCTAACTGACATTTATTCTTCACAATTGTCAAAAGTGGCTGAAGGGTCATGTTTTGAATTTTTTGAGGCATTTTGCTGTGAAATTCCCCTATACTACAGGTCCTATTCTAAAAAATCTGGTTTCTAACAGACATTTGTTCTTCACAATTGTCAAAATTGGCTCAAGGGTGATGGTGCTGTCAAAAACAGGAACAGGTAGGACACTGTTAATGGACACATATTGCAAAATGACTTGTTTTTGCAAGATCTTTAACAGAGCTAGCAATCTATGTAGTGAGACAACCCATTTAATACATTTAAAAAAAGAGAAACAAAGACATAGTGGGATTCCATCCTATTTTAAAAATTTGTTTTCTAGAATTTAACTACTAAAAAACTGGCATGCACAAAATAGCTGATACAAATATTCCTCTGAATTGTACAAGGGAGGTACAGGAAGACTTGAACAGATGTAGGTTACGCAGGACAGGTCTAGTCAATGTCCAGTGAAACTAAAATGGTGGTTGAAAGACTCCTTTTTCCGGCACTTTTTTAATCTGTGGGTCAGACAGGTTTGGGGCTCATGCTGCGTTCCAGGACAGGGATAGTCAATGTCCAGTTCAAGTAACATGATGGTTCAAATCATACTGCCTTCTGGCACTTTTTAATTTGTGGGTGATGCAGGTTTAAGGGTCAGGCTGTGGTACAAGACAGGGATAGTAAATGGTCTGTGACTTTTTTTCTGTGGCTTTTATAACTTAAGTGTGTTGCCTAAGATGTAGCACTTATCCATTGACTGTTGTGGATGTTAATTCCAGCTTCTCCAGCCCTGTTTGGGTGTAAGAATGAAGGTGTTGTTCCTCTCCCATAGACTTTAATGGTCATCGGAGATAATCTATTATCGACTATCGGAAATCATCTTGATAATTGCCGATATCGACATCGCCTGCGATAGTCAACGAATGCTCATCACTATGTTAACCCAATCTCCCCAAAATTCCAATATACCCAAAATCTTTTTGTACATTCTACAACCTCCCTAAAGTCACTGTTTTTGAAATAAATATTTCCAGCACACAATGGCCCCTCCGGGGATATTTATAAACCCCCCTCCCCTTTACAATTCCCCGACACTCGATCTGCGGGGGATGTATTGATGGAAGATTCAACCAATTTATCGGAACATTGAACTTGTAAACCTAGGGTTTCATTGGGGGGTTATGCAGTGATTGCGGTCTATAGCACCTCTCTACACACAGTCGTACCTGTCCTTACTGCCTTTTACATGTATTAGGGGTGCTTTCAGTGATTGGCGTTTTTAAGCACCTGTCTAAGCACGTGAGTACTCATGTCCTGTACTGCCCTTTAATGTTTTGGGGTGCTGCAGGTTTGGGGGGTTATAGGCCCTCTCTACAGAAAGGGGGTATCCAGTCCGTACGCTCTTACATGTATTAGTTGGGTGCATGCAGTGATTGGGGGGTCTAACACCCCCACAGTACATGGGGTTACCTTTTTTTTGGTTCCCAGCATTGATTAAGTACAGCATTTTTAAAGTGACTATGAATTTAGACGCAGTAACTCAATATATCTAAACCCCACCTGTTTGTTTTTGTCCTTTCTTCACAGTAGGGGAAACTACACCATCACAACCCCTCTCAATACGTGTGATTAATTGTATTTTTAAATGGTACGTGTGAACTAAAACCATCAGCAACCCCCTCTGCAATATCTTGTTTATATTTTAATATTTAATGTACGCATTCTGTGTGACTACAATCACCATTATTTTACCAACTGCGTTATTCATTTTCCAAAAATTGTGTTTTGGTATTTTGCCTTAACCCCCAGCCTGCCCAAATAATTAGGATTGTTTTCTATTTTTGTAAGGCCTTACCCAATTACCCTTTTGAAAAACTTCCTTCTGCATCTCTTTTAACCCCCCCTTTTTCTGTCACCTGAAAGGGGTGTTTAAATCAATAGACCTTTATATTGGGTTTGGGGCTGAAAGACCTTTGGTCTGCCAGATTGATTAAGTAACAGATTTTTTTTGAAGTGATAGAATTTTGACCGAATTATGGCCGAAGGGGGCAGAGGACAGAAACTTCTTTGAATGCTAGGCTTTCTTACCTGCAGTTTACCCCATGTTATTTTGCAATCTATTTTGCTCCCCTCTTCCCCCTTCCCTACCGCCTAGTCATGCCTCCAAACAACCATCCACTTACCCTCTCTCCTTCCCTCTACCAGCATGCATCTCATGATTCTTATTTTATTTTACCCCCCCCAAACCCCACCTCTTTTCGGGTGTCCCAAAAACATTGCTCTATTCATCAGGAACATCGAAATCACTTTTCATTTCTGCTTCTTGTTGCAGGAGACATCTCCCCCACCCCGGCCCACCTTCCTTTACTCTCCCCCACCTCTTTCCCCACAGAAACCCTGCTAATTTGCGTAATATTTGTTGTATTTTTTTCCCCCCCTTTTTAAATTGCTTTTGGAACCCCGTCCTCTGAAAAAAAACTCACTCTGTCCATGCCTGTTCCTTTCTAACCCCTAAATCTCCAGCTCTCACAAAACAGGCCCAGCAATCAGACACCGCACCCTTGTCCCCTCACTACGCCCCCTACCTTCACCCACCCCCAGACCTGAAGGGGGGTGGAGGATTTGGGCTACTTCCACTCCACATTGCACCTAAGGTCATTCCCCCGTACCCTCACCCCTTTCCCTCCTTTGAGGTCCCACCCAACTCTTTCGGCCATTTTCCTCAATCGCTTTGCTACGACCCCCCGGGGTACCCCCCCAGTTTCGGATTTTTTTGCTGCCTGGCTTCCTCTTTTCCTCTCGATGAAATACCACACTCATCAGGCGTTTCAACACCCCATGACAACCCTATTCTCCTTCCGCCCCAAAATTTTCTTTCCCCCTCTTCTCTTGACCTCTCCGTTTCCTGACTCTAACTCACAAGGAGGGGAACTCTTTTTGATCTGGCTTTTGCCTTGCCAATTTCTAATCTTCCCAATCCCTTAGAACTCTGGGATATAACCTTATTCTTTTCCCATCAAAAACTTTCACCTTCTCTCACACCCCCAACCCGCCCCCATTCCCGAAATCTACGCCATCAACACTCGGGGAACTACAGACACCAAACATTCCCCCACCCCCCCCAATCTCCTCCCTCCTTCCCTGACCGGGCGTCAAATTTGCAAGAAACCCACCCCCACCCTGGACTGTTGGCACCACCCACACACGCCCCAAGGTCAGACGCCGCATTTGGAAAACCCCCTAGATCCCACTACACGCTGTTGGGTGTGCACCTGTGGAGAAATCAAGCTACCTCAGACTTTCTCCACTACAAATTCATGCCCCGGCCCTACCACACTCCCTTCACTGCGCCAAATAAAAAATTTCCCCTCCCTCATCCAACACACACAAAAAACCAAAAAACCCCCTTTTGACCCCTTTCCACTCCCTCCTGGGCCCAAAATTCAGGCCCCGGTCACTACCCTGGCTGAAACCGGGCCACCACTTAAAAGACAAAATTGAAGCATCCGGCAAAACATCACATCACAATCCCCCAATTTAAAACCCTCCTTCCCTCCCCCCACTCCTCAAATCTGCTCTCAGTCCTTGACCCGACTAGAAGAAAAAGTGTCCACTTTTCCCCGCGCTCGCCCCACCACTTGCTTAAATGACCCCATTCCCTCCCCCCTTGTCCAGTCCATTTTCCAGCTGTCCTCTCCACCTCACTACAATCTGTAACCCTCTCTCTCCACTGGGGTTTCCCATTTCCTTTAAAAAGCTGTTAAACTCCCTTTCTTTAAAAGCCCTCTCTGGACCCTCCCGCCCCCAACTAAGACCTCTCTAACCGCCCTTCAAAACTCCAACTCATGGGAAAGCTTGGTCTCTCTCGTGATCCGCTTCTCTCTGCTAACTCTCTTTTAAACCCTCCAATCCGGTTTCCGCACCCTACACTCCACGGAAAATGCTCTTCTAAAGTTTTAAATTTTTCTCCTGACAGCAAAATCTAGGGTAACTATCATTGCGCTTCTTTTGGATCTCTGCAGCATTGAACTGTGATCACCCCCTCTCCTCACATGCTCCGCGCCCTCGGTTCCAACACCGCCCCTCTTATTTTTTCCTACCTCCGACCGCCCCCAGTGTTCATTTTTTGGGTTTTAAAACCCCCTCCTCCCCTCTTCTGTCGGGGGTTTCCCAGGGGTCGTTCTTTGGGCCCCCTCCCCTTTTCACCTAACAGCCCCCATTTGGGCAAACCTCAGCAATTTGGGTTCCCGTCCTCTTTAGGAGACCTCAAATTACACTTCCCCTCCAGACAAAAACCCTGCCCCGCTACGAACCCCAGGGCTGTCTTCCGTGTTCGACATCATGTCCTCTCTCTATCTCCAACTAAACCTCACTAAAACTGAAATTCTATCATCCCCCCATCTACTAAAGACCTTACCCCGCTATTTTTCTCATTGTGGTACCACCATAAACCCCAGGGAGCAGGGCCCCATGTCTGGGGGTTATATTGACTCTGACTGACCCACCCCCATATCCAAAACTCTTGCCCGACCTGTCCCCCTGCACTCAAGAACATCTCAAATCCGTCCCTTTTCATGTGGAAACAACTCAAAATCTCATTACGCCCTTTTTCTTCTCGTTTGACTCCTTTTAATCCCACTTGTTGGGCTTCCCCTCTTAAACTCCCCCTCTCCAATCTGTCCTGAAGCGCAGCCAGGGGTTGTCTTTTTTCCGCCGCTTACAATGTTCTCCCCCCTGCAGTCTCTGCACTGGTCCCATTTGTACAAAAAACAAAAAATCATCACTCCACACTAAAGGGTTCCACAGGCGCACCCCCCAACTCCCTCCCTTTTTTGTCACCACCCACCCGCCTCCCGCTCGCTACGGAAAAAAAGACTACAACCTCACTCTCCGAACCCCCGCCCGCTCCAAATTTTAAAAAATTGACCAGTTCTCGGAACATGTTTCCCATGTGACAGGCCACCCAACCCCCACAGTTTTAATGCGCTCTGAAAAACTATCTTTTAAAAAGGGCCAAATCCCAATTGTCAACCCCCCAAATTTGTCACAGATTGCATTCCTGCACTTTGGGCCCCCCAGCACTTATCTGTTATAAAATAGGTTGGAGGCAGGTTCATCCACATTTATGTAATACAAACCCCTCTTTATTAACATGGCGGTCCATTTTAAACCCAAACACTTGTACCTTTGTTTCACGCATAATCCTAAAAATTGTAAGCTCTTTCGGCAGGGGGCCCACCCTTTTGTCTCATTTGTCAGTAGCTTTTTTTATAATGTAAAAGTCTGGTTGTCTGTGCTTTCCCTCATAGTTGCGGAAAAAGTTGGCCATTATAAAAAAAATTATTAAAATTTTTTTTTATTTTTATTATTACTGTCCTGTACGCCTATATGTTTATGGGGCATGCATGATTGGTGGTCTAAGACCCCTCCATACAGTGTGGTACTACTGTCCTTACTGTCTTACAAGTTTAATGGGTATTTTATGATTGGCGGTCATAGACCTTTACAGTCATGGATACTCATGCCCGTACTGCCTTACAGTATTAGTTGAGGTGCATGCAGTGATTGGTGGTCTATAGGGGCCCCTCACAGTACTGCGACTACTGTCCTTACTGCTCTTACATGTTTGTGAAGTTTCATTATGATTTGGGGGTTGTGCCTCTCTAAGTACGTGCAGTACAACATACCTTACCTCTTACATGTTTAGTGAGGTAATGTAGTGATTTGGGGGTCTATGTGCCTCTTACGTAAGTCATACAACATTCCTAAGCTCTTCATGTATTATGAGGTGCAGAGTATTGGGTTATATTGGCCCCCCACGTACATGTGGTAAAACAGACCGTACGTTTTAAAAATGTACAGTGAAGGAATAATTTTCGACCCCCCTTTTGATTTGTAAGTTTCCCACTGACAAAGACATAACAGTCTATAATTTTAAAGGGAAGGTTAATTTTAACATTGAGAGACAGAATATCCAAAATAAAATCCAGAAAATCACACTGTATAACTATATAAATGTATTTGCTTTTGCTGAGAGAAATAAGAAATTGATTCCCCTAACCAACCTTAAAGTTCTGGCTCCTTCAGACCAGTTAGACTCCTAATCACCTCGTTACCTGCATTACAGACGCTGTCTTAAATAGTCATCTTTATAAAAGACTCCTGTCCATAGACTCAATGAGTCAGACTCTAACCTCTACAACATGGGCAAGACCAAAGAGCTTTCTAAGGATGTCAGGGACAAGATCATAGAGCTGCACAAAGCTGGAATGGGCTACAAACCATAAAGTAAGACGCTGGGTGGAAGGAGACGACTTTTTGGTGCAATAGTAAGAAAATGGAAGAAATACAAAATGACTGTCAGTCGACATCGATCTGAGGCACCCTGCAAAATCTCACCTCGTGGGGAATCCTTGACCATGAGGAAGGTGAGGGATCAGCCTAAAACTACACGGGGGGAACTTGTTAATGGTCTACAGGCAGCTGGGACCACAGTCACCAAGAAAACCATTGGTAACACGTTACTCCGTAATGGTGTAAAATCCTGCAGTGCCCGCAAGGTCCCCCTGCTCAAGAAGGCACATGTGCAAACCCACCTGAAGTTTTCCAATGAACAACTGGATGATTCTGTGAGTGATTGGGAGAAGGTGCTGGGGTCGGATGAGACTCATCGTGTTTGGAGGAAGAGAAATGCTGCCTATGACCCAAAGAACACCGTCCCCACTGTCAAGGATGGAAGGGGAAACATTGTTTTGGGGGTGTTTCTATGCTAAGGGCATAGGACTACTTCACCACATCAAGGGGAGAATGGATGGAGCCATGGACCATAAACTCCTGAGTGACAACCTCATTCCCTCCGCCAGGACAATAAAAACGGGTCATGGCTGGGTCTTCCAGCAAGACAATGACCCAAAACATACAGCCAAGGCAACAAAGGAGTGACTCAGAAAGAAGCACATTCAGGTCATGGAGTGGCCTAGCCAGTCTCCAGACCTTAATCCCATAGAAAACATATGGAGGGAGTTGAAGCTCCGAGTTGCCAAGTGACAGCCTCTAACACTGAATGATTTAGAGATGATCTGCAAAGAGGAGTGGAACAAAATTCCTCCTGACATTTGCGCAAACCTCATCATCAACTACAAAAAATGTCTGACTGCTGTGTTTGCCAACAAGGGTTTTGTCACCAAGTATTAAGTCTTGTTTGCCAGAGGGATCAAATACTTATTTCTCACTGAAAAATGCAAATAAATATATATAATTTATAAAAATGTGATTTTCTGGATTTTATTTTGGATTTTTCTATCTCTCAAGTTAAAATGAACCTACCCTTAAAATTTTTAATAGACTGTTCATGTCCTGTCAGGGAAAACTTACACAATCAGAAAGGGGTTTCAAATAATTATTTCCTTCACTGTATCTCTCCCAATGAACAATAAAGGGTCCCTCTTAACCATCCAAAATTTTGGGAGGCGTGGTTTTAGAAATGTCTTCACTTTCTAGTCCCAGTGACTGAGTCTTATGCCCTGTTACTGCTAATAACGGGTTTAAACAGTTACTGTGAATAATGTAGTCATTTTTACAGTGATTATATTATACAATGGACCTTACTAAAGTCTCAGTGATTGTGCTTATGTTGCAAAAATCTAACATGTTTCACTATTGACACATTGTATCTGCTCTGTTCTCTCCCTCCCTCTGTCCTCCTCCTCCTCTTCCACCTCCTCTGTTCTCCTCTCCCTCCTTCTCTGTCCTATGAACCTGCAGGTTCCTCCTCCTGTCACTATGACCGTCCAGCCGTATGTAGCAGAGCCCAGGCTGCTCCCCGGTCATTTTCCTCGCCCTATTCCTTGGACTGCTCCCCCGTAGTGTGTGGGACCTGTGGTCCTGGGCTGGGGGGCTCTGCCTCCTGTATGTGCTGGTGAAAGCCTCTCAGCTCTATCTGAAGTGGAGGGGGCTGGTTGGGGCTTTGAGCCCATTTGAAGGTCCCAAGCGTCACTGGCTGTACGGCAATGCCCATGAGGTAAGGAGTGTAACTGTTTGGCGTTCACTCATGTCTTCACAGCTTAATTTTACAATATTTTCTTAATCAAAATCACTTATTTTTTGAGCAGAATTACAGTTAAAGGGGTTGTCTCACTACAGGGATTTCTGCTTTTTATGTTAAAGATCTTGCAAAAACAAGTAAACTTTACAATATATGTCTATAAGCAGTGTCCTACCTATTCCTAGATATCCCCTCTTGTTTTGGTTTGCATCGGCTCCTCAGGTCACTATAGCCACAACTGTTCAATCTCTCATGGTAGGCTGTCAGCACTGGTTGCTATAGCTACAGAACTGTTTCAATCTCTCCTGATAGGCTGCCAGCGCGGGTTGCTATAGCTACAGACCTGTGCTCTCTCCTGATAGGCTGCCAGCACTGGTTGCTATAGCTACAGACCTGTTTTCATCTCTCATGATAGGCTGACAGCGCTGGTTGCTATAGCTACAGACCTGTTGATCTCTCCTAATAGGCTGACAGCACGGGTTTGCTATAACTACAGACCTGTTCCATCTCTCCTGTTTAGGCTGCCAGCACTGGTCGCTATAGCTACAGAACTGTTTGATCTCTCCTGATGGGCTGCCGCGCGGGCGCTATAAGCTACAGACCTGTAATATCTCTCCTGATAGGCTTGCCAGCACTGGTTGCTATAGCTACAGACCTGTTATACTCCTGAAGGCTGCCAGCGCTGGTCGCTATAGCTACAGACCTGCTCATTCTCTCCTGATAGGCTGCCAGCACTGGTTGCTATAGCTACAGCCCTGTTTGATCTCTCCTGATAGGCTTCCAGCACTGGTGCTATAGCTACAGACTGTTCAATCTTTTCCTGACAGGCTGCCATGCTGGTTGCTATAGCTACAGACCTTTTGATCTCTCCTATAGGCTGCCAGCACTGGTTGTTTATAGCTACAGACCTGGCTTCTACTGAGCCTAGGGGATGTCAGTAAACACGCCCCTGAATTCAAAGTGAAACCAAGAAAACAGGACTGAGGTGCAATGAATCAATGTAGTGAGACAACCCCTTTAAAATTCTATTAAAGGGTTTTTCAGCAAGAAACAACTAATCTGAAATGGGGCCAAATTGGCGAGTTCATCCCACGCCGGTTTGGGATAGTATCTGAAGTTTTTACCAAGTTGTGTTTGCCATTGGGGACTGGCGACTGACGCTGTGGTCCCTTTGGGGACTTCTCCACCTTTATGGCACCATGGATTTCACATTATTAAGCAAGAAATTTTGCTCTGGCCTCCCTGCCCATGAACTGCTATACCGCAATTTCTTCAGAGATGGTTTAAAGGGTTGACCAAAACAAAAAATGGGCCAGTTGGTGAAAAACAAAAAAAATATATACTTCCTTTGTCTCCAGCACTCAACCCTGAGCTCCCCCGCTGATCCCCCTCTCACTTTACTTCAAAAGGGCCCAACACACAAAAGAGGCTCCCACTCTATTTTCTTACAATGGACCAGCTCTTCTGTGTTGGGAGAAAACCCAAGTGAAGAGGGGCGGATCCCGGGAAGCTATAGAGCTGCCCGTGACCGGTGATTGGCAGGTAAGCACAAATTATTTAGCTTCTTTTCCCATTTCAGCTCATTTTTTTCAGCCTGACAATCCCTTAAAGGAACCTGTCACATTGATCATTTACGGGCTACAGGTACATTTGCAGAAAAGGGAAAACCGTGCAGATTCTTAAAATCATTTGTCGGAAACAATTACAAGAATCGAAACCCCTATTCATTTTGTATACTGTTAAAACCGGTAAAAATGGGGTTTCTCACTACAGGGATCGCTGCTTTTAAGTTAAAGTTCTTGCAAAAACAAGTCACTTGCAATATTTAAATAGGTGTATCGAGATTAAGTGTTAACATAAAAAAAGTTAAGTTTTAGGTTTTATAGATTGAGAACTGGATAGAGTTTAAGTTTTGCCTATGGGAAAATAGTAATATAGTGATTAAAAATACTCTTGTTCTCTTGCGAGATTCCCCATTTTTTTTTGAAAGGGCTATTTTAACCCCTTTAAGCACTCGATTTCGTTAGAAATTGAAATTTGAAACCCAATCTAAAGCGTGACACTCACCCCAGGACACTTGTTATTGTATTTGAAGTTGCATCCCGTGTACTTTATTGACACATTCCCTTTCACCTAAATTTTATGTGTTTTTGTCTGATACTATTATCTGTTTCTGTCGTGCAATGATAAAACTGCAGGACCTTCCACTGACTCCTCCCACGGTAATTTATTGCTATAAACCAACCATGCTGACAGGAAAAGATTGTATTATGAAGTTTCACCTGTGTAGCTTTGTGACACATTTCCCTTTAACCTAATGGGATTCCCTTCTGATGACTACTTATCGTGTTCTGTTGCGCAATGATAAGCTGCATTGACCTTCACCTGCTCCCTCCGCAGCTTCTCACCTGTCACATGCACAAGGTGCACTTCCTCTGTTGTGTATGATGTCTTCATTTGCTGCACCGGTGATTGGGAGCTATCGTTCCCTGTTATCAGCTTTCTTAGTTCAGGGGGGTTGTATCTTGTGACCGTCTCAGTATTGAGAACCTGTCTATCCCGATTCCATCCATAGTTCCTCGAGGACGGCAATGACATGGAGATCATGGTTCGTTTTTCTGAGCATACCCGTACGCCTACCGCTTTGGCTGGGAAATTTTCTTTGGCTCGCTACTATAGCCACCCGGGATTATGGCCAAGGCCGTCCTGTCCAGACAAGGTGAGGGAACGTTCGGAGTTGGTTTGCTGGCGTCTCAGGATTCAAGTGATGGCCAAGATCTGGAGAACCATATACAACCACTAATAAGGATGATCAATGTGTCAATGAGGGCACACCAATCGTTGAGCTGATATGAAAGGGTCTTGGAGGTCAGACCCACTGCTCAAACATTCATAGGGATAGAATATCATTGTTAAAAATCTCACAAAATATCTGAAACCCAAGGTTTTCCAAAACCTCACTACCACCTCCCTGAAATAGGAAATTCCCCCATATTAACCTCTCCCATCACCACCGTTCAGAGCTTTAGGGTTGGTCCCTCACTGATGGGTCACGTTTGTGGATCAAAATGATGCAGCAGCCAAACACTTTAGCTCTGTGGGCACATGATGCTGCAGCCAAATTCACTGAGCTCTGTGGTCACATGAAACTGCAGCCCAAACACTGAGCTCTGTGGTCACAAGATGCTGCAGCCAATCCCTGAGCCTTGCGGTCACATGATGCACAGCCAATCACTGACCTCTGTGGTCACATGACGCTGCAGCCAATCCCTGACCTCTGTGGTCACATGATCGCAGCCAAATCACTGAGGGTCTGTGTCACATGATCTGGCAGCCAATCCCTGAGCTTTGTGGTCACATGATGCTGCAGCCAATCCCTGAGCATTTGTGGCACATGATGCTGCAGCAATCCCTGACCTCTGTGGTCACCATGATGCTGCAGGGCCCAAACCCTGACCTCTGTGGTCACATGAGCGCAGCCAATCACTGGCCTCTGTGGTTTACATGATGTCATGCAGTCAGTGACTTTGGAGGCCAGTGATTGGGTGCAGCATCAGGGACCATGAATGTGATTTTCCCTCAGTGAGGGATCAGAGGAAACACTGGAGACTGGCAGTGGTGGAACCGTAGTGAGGGAGGGGTAAATATGGGGTCATTTTCTATATCAGTGCATTAGAGGTAGTACGGTGATTTTTAGAAGTCTTGGAAAACCCCTTTTAAACCCCCAAACACATCATATTTCTGCAAACCCCGTTCGTGGTCCAATCAGAATACACAAAGAGGGCTAGTATAACAGGCGCGCCAGAATCCCATTTGCTTCACT
>JAODAL010076508.1:0-13601 GCA_025379985.1 Phyllomedusa bahiana | reverse complement strand
ATTTTTACACTAAAAAAAAAATATTTTTTACTAATACTCCAGCCGCAAGAGCTGAGAGCCAGATTTCATTCCGCGATCTCTCTAGGGATTTACAATGGAAAAAAAAGTAGCTCGCCTCTGTTTCCGGGATACCAACCCCCCCCGCAAAAGCCAAACAATCACCTCTTTTCTGCCTTTTTTAACTGATTTTGGACGCCCCCCCCCCCCCCCCCGCCTTTTCATTTGTTTGGTCAATACTTCTCCATGGTTAAAGGGTTTCACTGTCGCTCCTATTCTGAGGGCTGGTTTATGCCAACCAATGAAAAGAGCTTTACGAATTTAATTAAAACTGTTTTTCCCCCAAATTTTCAAATTTATCCCTATACCATGTAGCGCCTTTGACGCGACAAATGCGTTTTTTATGATTTTTTTATGTATGTTTTTTAGAAGGTTTTACTCTTTTAAAAAGACAATTTTTTTTTACACTTAATAAAAAGTATTTTTTTTTTTCTAATAATCCATGCCTCAAAGGGGCTGGATTTCAGTGTCCCGAACTCTCCATAACTACAATGGGACAAAGTACTCGCGCTCTGTTCAACCCAATCGCTCTTTTCTGCTTTTTTTACTGAAATTTTTTAACTGTCCCCCCCCCTTTTCATTTTGATTTGGGCAATACTACTCCAAGGTTTAAAGGTTTCACTTTCCCTCCTATTCGATTGGCTGGTTTTTTTGCCGAAAATGAAACGCTGACGAATTTTTAATTACGATTTCCCCCGGCAAATTTTCTATTCCCCCAAATTTCCCGATGTAGCGCCGGGGACAGCGACCCAAAAACGTTTTTTGTGATTTTTTTTATTTAATTTTTTTTTGTTTTTTTGAAGGTTTGAGCCCCCTTTTCGAAAAATTTTTTTCACTTAATAAAAAAAAATTTTTTTAATCAAACTACATGCTCACGGAGCGGAGAGCTTGTTTTTGGGAAAGTCCCCCACCTAGGGGACATTTTGCCCCATTCCCCTTCCACTTCACCACCCCTCCGGCTCATTTAAAAACCACTTCAACTAGTCCTTGCCTGTCGGAGCTTCGAAAGCGCTCAAAAGCGCCGCCTTTTTTTTCCGACCCCCCCGATCATACATGCCTCAGAATACTCGAATGTGGGCATTTCCCCCCCCAAACGCCCACAAACCCCCCGCCCATTTTCATGCCCCTTTCATTTGGCTCATCCGAAAGTTGCGCCAAACCCCACATCACTGCTCCACGGGGGATTCGGATCGGTGGGGGGCGGCCGTTTTTTAACGAAAACACCAACCCCGATCATTTTATGTCGCCCCCCTAAGTCTAATTTGTGGGGGTAAAAATAAAATTCCCAAATTGGAGTGGGGGGCTGGGTTTTAAGTGCTGAGTTCTCTTTAAAGCAGAGGTAAAAAAGGAGAAAAAGCAGATACAACTTTAATAAAATTCTCTGGGGTAAGTATGGGGTTATGGAACAAAAGTTCAAGGCAATGTATCAGAGTTAATGTTCTTAGAACCGGGTCTGTAAGTAACAATAATTTCAAACGAGTGAAAAATAGGGTCATGTAAAATCTATATAAACAAACTAAAGGATTTGGCTCACCTCCGTTCCCCATTGATGCGTATCATTTTTCCCCCCTGTTTGTAAATGCCGCTGGCTCCCCCCGTGCTTGGATTTTTTACCCACGACCAACGGGACTTCAAAACAAAAAGCAAAATGGGAAAACCCAAAAATTTCCTCCATTTCCCCCGCTTCGGGTGCAAAAAAGGCAAACAATTATTTTTTAACATAGGGACAAAAGGAAAAAATGTATTTAGCGAGCAAAGCTAACCGTTTCGGGACCATGTTCTAAAAAAATGTATCCCCTTTTTTTTTGCCCCAACGGTTTTGGAGGAATTTTTGGTTTTTCCCTTTTTTGCATTGTTTTTAAAAAAAAAGGGTCCATCTATTTTTGTCTGGGGATTAAGCCCCCCTCTAAGCAATGATCAAGAAAATTCAAAATTTTTAAAATTGGTAATATTTGGGGATCTGACATCTTGTCCCCTGTAAAAAGTGATGCCATTCTTCAAATGCCTAGTTAATAGCTAAAAAGCCCCGCTGGTTCCCAAAATACATATTTTTCTCTCATGGGGAAAATTTTGGGAAGAAGATGGCACACGAATTAAATTGTACTGCCCTGCAAATACAGAAAAACATCAATTTTACAGGCAGTCCCCGACTTATTCGTTCCGACATTCTTCCAGGATGCAAGCCGGGGACGCCCAGCGTTCGGGCCTGCGGGGTGGCCCGGGCGCTTTTGCGATTTCGCACTGTATCACCCGGGGAGCGAAATACACTGGCCTCCGGTCCGCATCGGCTTCCGGGGCAAAATGCCAGGCTTGGGCCCCCGGGGGATTCCCCTTTTCCGCTGTACGTGACTCCTCCGGGGACGCATACAGCAGAAAAACTCTATTGCGGGCAGAGACGAGCGTTCCCCTCCCTCCGCAAAAAGAACTCCGGAAGGCCGAAGCAACTGGAACCTTCTGGATCTCCGCACGGGGACGGCGATGTCATCAACGCTCCTCGCCCTGATAAAATCACCGGCCTGTCCCCGAAGACCGGGGGGGAGGTAACCCGAGCAGCGGGGAGCGAGGTGATAATTTTTTTTTTCATAACCCTGCCCCAATCCCAAACCTATGGGGACATACCTGCCTATACCAACAAAGGACATTAAACCCGGGCCTTTTAAAACCTTCTATTCAGGACATACCTGCATATACTATCTAGGGGGGACATCCCTTTCCCTATACCTACCTATGGGGGACATACCGCCCTATACCCATCATGAGGCATACCGCCATACCTACAAAGGGGGGACATACCTTATTCCTATCTATGGGGGACCATACCTGGCCTATACATATCCTAATCTATGGGGGACATACCTGCCTATACCTACCTATGGGTGACATACCTGCCCTATACCACCTATGGGAACATACCTGCTATACCTACCTATGTGGGACATACCTGCTATACCTATCTAGGGGAGAAATAACCTTCTCCTATACCTACCAAAGGGGGACATACCTCTCTTGCCTATACCTATGTATCGGGGGACAAACTGCCTAATACCTACCCTATGGGGACATAATCAGCCTATACCTATCTATGGGGGAAAATAACCTGCCAATCACCTACCTATGGGGGACATACCATGCTATACCTATCTATGGGGACATAATACCCACCCTTTGGGGGACAACCTGCCAATACCCTTGCTGATGGGGGTAACATATACCTCCTATGGGGGACATACCTGCCTATTACCTGCTATGGGGTACATATACCTTCTATCGGGGGACATGACCTTTCCATTAACCTGCTATGGGGACATATACCTGCCTATGGGGGTATACCTGCCTATTACCTGTTATGTGGGACATATACCTGCCTATGGGGGACATACCTGCCTATACCTGCTATGGGGGACCTATACCTGCCTATACCTGCTATGGGGGGACCTATACCTGTCTATACCTGTTATGGGGGACATATACCTGCTATGGGGGATATATACCCTGCCCAATAGAACCTGCCTATGGGGGACCTATACCTTATACCTGCCTTATGAGGGTACAATACCTGCCTAATACCTGCTATGTGGACATATTACCTGCCTATACCAGCTATTGGGACATTATACCTGCCTATAATTACACACCATAATAACAAATGCACCATACATATATCACCATACATATACCCCAATCACCAAACCATAAACTCAAAATATATTTGTTCCGACTTACATACAAATGCAACTTAAGAACGAACCTACAGACTGCCTGTAGAAGAGTAAACGACATACAAACGAAACCCTGCAAACATGGCACAGATACGTCTTTTTAACATTTCACCCCACTTAGAATTTTTTGTGGGCTTCACAGTAGATTATATGCTACAGTCAATGGCAAAAATAAAAAGTACATCTTATCCCGCAAAAAAGTAAAGCACTCGAATTTCTATGTGTAAATGGGAGAAATAAAAAGGTCTTTGCCCGTGAAGGCGGAGATAGAAAAAAAAAAAAGCGTCAAAAATAATTTTTTGTCTGTCAGAAAAGGGTTAAAGTGAAGCTATCACATGGTTTAACACAGGGGGGGGAAGAACACAGATATCACATAAGAATAGAAGCTGAGCTCTGTGACATATATACTATGCTGTGAACAAGGGCAAGATCCGCCCGAAACGCGTAAGCGTGTGTTTCCTTCAGTATTTTTATACCACATTGCTGCACCTACATTTTTTAACTATGAAGATATAATATAACATTTTGGATTTTAACTGATGGTGCTGGATTATACCTTACATACAGTGAATACTTTGGTTGTTGCACTACCAGCGCTTCCAGGCACATCGCTAAAGTCACTTAAATCCGTGGACTACGTCAGTAGACTTTCTACACAAGGGTGAGCACCACCATATATGTTTATTTGTTTGTATCCATATATATCACAGAGCTCAGTTTTATTCGCTCTATCACATCCTGTTATTAGGGTAATGAATATCACCAGTCAGGTTAATTTTAAGATTCAAACACATGCTGCATACATGCTCTGTATGAAGCTATAAATAAATTCTTAATCTTCTTCCCATCTGACAACAATATCATTTCTCATTTTTTATTTTCTAAAAATACACCAGCAAAATGTTTTCTGTAGTTAAACAGGAAGTTATAAAAAGAGCTAGCAGTGAGTTTTTTGTGGAATTTTTTCTCACTTTCATGGCGTCTCATAATTTATAGTGGTCTCCACACTCGTCTTAACATAAATGTGGTGCCATATGGGTCCCTTTTGTCTATAAAAATAGACAGCTGCTCATGATCCGCTTGGTCCACACATCATATGCTGCTGCTAATGACTCTTCGGTCTGGAATAGACTTCTGCTCACGATGCCCCTCTCTCAATATATTTGAGAAAGACCACGGCACTCCAACATGAATTTTCGAGAAAAATAATATTCAGGTTTTATTGGTAAAAAAAAAAAAATACAAGTGCACTTACTTTGCAGATACCAAAATGGCCATACCTGGCTAACCCACTTTTTCTTCTCACCTTCAGTTATGAACATGTTTCTGGACGAAATGTTTTCTTAATCTGTATTTTTATTCTAATGCATACTTCATGACAGAGCCTTCTTTGTGTTCTTTTATTCAACAATAAATACTGATTATTATATTTTTCTAGAAAACGCATAACGAAGAGCAGGTTTTTTTTTAGAATATTGGTTGAGGATTGGATATCCATCCACTGAGCACCACTACATTGTTGTACATCGTATACCCTCTCTTGTATATAGACTGCTCCTCATGGCCCCCTTCTCCCTCACATAAATTGCTGCTTATAGCTTCCTAGTCTCACATAGACTGCTGGTCATGGCTCCCCTCTCTCACATATAACATTCTTTCTGGCTCAATAGTCCCTCTTTTTATGAAGGTTGCTCGCTCCTTAAAGTGACTCCTACATCTCACGCAGACTGGTCTCCATGCCCTTCTTTCCTCACAGACCTCCACATTACTCATAGTGCCCGTGCTCCTTTTCACTCAAGGCAGCAATCCCATTGCTTCTCTTCTGTGGCACATTATAACTAGATCTGCTGGAACCTTAGTGATATCATAGTCATATGATAAAGGCCTTGCAGGTTCAGTTACAGCAACGGTAAAGGCATAGCTGTACTGCTTGCTGCGATTTTGCTACAATCTGCACAAAATTACAGTAAATGCAGAGACATACAAGCTCCCCCTCTCCCTTTCTGATTGTTGCTTTGTCACTATCTGCTAGATCAGCTCCGCTCATTAAAGGGGGCTCTCCCTATCTATATCCACTACCCACATAATAAAAAAAACAACCCAACTCTCCCACTCCAGTGTTCAGAGAATCCAAAACCATATTTTTCCAAGGATTAAAGCATCCGTGTATCTAAAACTAGCATGTTAATTATGCTACAGCAGATATACAATACCAATTTTAGGGCCACATGTATGAAGACTGTCTAGGGTCTAATTAGACAAATTCCATGTTTGCCCATAGCAACCATTCAGAACTATCCTTTCATTTCATATAGTGCTCTGAAAAAAATTAAAGGGAGCTCTGATTCATTGCTATCGGCAACAAGGTCAGTCTTAGACCTAGACAGTTTTCATACATGTCCCTCTTTAGTGTCCAATTGTATTGATGCCTTCTTAATTATAGTTAAATTCAAATGTAATATGCTGACTATGCTGTGCTTAGCATAAATTAAAGTACAGATATGTTGAAGTTCCAACTCTGCGGTTCTACAAGTATATATCTTTTAATGCAATAAATATTCCCTTGGAAGCCACTAATCATGTTTTCAGACGTACATTTGCACTGGAATCAATGTTTAGACAAAGCTAGTATTCAATAATTCTGAAGTCATAATAACATTATGCACTTCCTAATGTACTTAAAACCAATCTAGGAGCACTCTCTCCGTTCCAGTCAGACATTGCAGTGACATTAGGTACATTTTCAAATACTAAATGACGGTGTAATAGTACCAAACCTAAATTCAGTAGTTTGGTGAGATCTAAGCGAGACACTTAATGCGCAAACATTAATATGTAGAATTAACACTAATATTTTAGAGAGAAGCATAGATTCAGCTCACTGTAAGCAATTTGACAAGAGACATCAAACAGTCTGCCCAGGTCCATCACTATCTAATGCCATATAATTCAACATATCAAAATACAAAATACAAACACTCTCTACAAGAGGACCCTGAGGTGCTCCAGAGCAAAGATCAAGTTCAAATTACAGCAGAAAGCTAAATGAACATAACATTCATATCCGAAAAAGCCGCCACCTTCACCTTGGAATATCAGAGAAGTTTCAAGGTCTCTTGTTATATCCTAGGGAACTGTTGATGCAGAAAGTTCAGAGGTTTTAAAAGGTCCAGAGCAAAAGCTGATTTTATCTGTTATTTTACATCAGCTGAGACTTCCTAAGGCAACACCATGGCCCTCAAGCCTAATACGAAACTAATCTATTTCCAAAGACAACCGTGCATATCCTGTAGCTTTTAATAAAAACATACCGTTCATATTATACTCGAGTTATAAAAACCGACACCGAGTGATTAAGCCGAGGCACCTACTTTATGCCACAAAAACCGGGAAAGCTTATAGACCTTCGAGTATAAGCCTAGGTGTGGAAAACGCAGCGGCTACTGTAGTGAATTTTATAAATATAAAATAGATACCAATAAATTACATAGGCGTTATATGTCCCCCATAGTGCAGATAATAGCTGGCATAGAAAGCATTTAATGTCCCTCCTCATAGGGAGTATAGGCGGGTATAATATGGCAGTTTAATGAGTCCCCCAAAGTCAGCATATAGCGCAGCTATAAATGTCCCCATAGGCAGGTTATAAGGCTTGTATAAGGCAGCTAAATGCCCCCATATATAGAGGCCAGGTAAGAGGCAGGTATATGTCCCCTAGGGCCATGTATCCTATAGGCAGTATAGGTCAATCTAGGGCAGGCTATAGGCCAGGGTATATGGCAGTATAAGGTGCTCTAGTGCATGCATATATGCAGCTATATTCCCCTAGGTAGGCTATAAGGCAGGGTAGTACAAGCAGTATAAGGTCCCTAGGCAGAGATGCTATAAAGGCAACATGGTATAGGCAGGTTTTAGTCCTCTAGGCAGCTAAAGGTCCTCTAGGCAGGCTATAGGCAGGCTATAGGTTGTCCTCTAGGCAGGCTATAGGTATGGTAATAGGCAGGTAATATGTCCTAAGGCAGGTAATAGCAGGGTAAGGCAGGTAATAGGTCCCTCTAGATAGGTCCTCTAGAGGCAGCTATAGGCCTCTAAGGCAAGCTATAGGCAGAAGGGTATAAGGCAGGTAAAGGTCCTCTAGGCAGTCCTATAGGAAGGAATAAGACAAGGTTTAAAAGCCAAAAAAAAAAAAGCCACTTACCCCCAGTTCTTCGATCGATCCGGCCCGCGCTCCGCCTCTCGGCTGTACAAGCCTCCTGGTATAGTACAGCCTCCCCCGCGCGCTCCGACTTCCTCGGGGATCTTCTTTGGCACAAGCAACACACCGCGAGTGATGTCCATCTAGGCCGCGCATCAAAATCGCAGCGTGAAGAACACACGCTCCTGTGTCTGGAAACTTCCGGAACGGTTGCGAGTCCTGCTTCTGGTCAGCCCTGGAGTCCACGTCGGAGTAGCAGACGGATTCCTCAGGCTCTCTACTGCTCCGCACGTGGTATCTCTTTCTCTTCTCCTCCAGTGTGCGCTCTGGAGGAGGTCGCCTGCAAGGGGAAGAGATCGCTTACCAGAGCCGCCTTGGGCCAAATCGCAGCAAGCCCGGACATTTTTGTCAGGTACTACACTTCATTATACACACATCCACTCACACCCGGCCACTTATAGGTACACCATGCTAGTAAACCGTGGTTGGACCCTGGACCCCCCCTTTTGCCTTCAGAAAGAACTGCCTTCAATTCCTTCGTGGCAATAGAATTCAACAAGGGTGTTGCAACGGATGCTCAATTGTACCAGGGCCCAAAGAGTGCCAAGAAAATATTCCCCACAATCCATTAACAACCAACCAGAAACGCAACTCCAGGCCTGAAACCGTTGAATACAAGGCAGATGGATCCATGCTTTCCATGTTGTTGACGCCCAAATTCTGACCCTACCATCCCGAATGTCGCACGCAAATCCGAACTCATCAGACCCAGCATAAAAAAAAAAAACACGTTATTTTCCAATCTTCTACTCTCTACTCTCCCAATTTCGATGAGCGTGGGCAAATTGACGCGCTCAGTTTCTTCATAGCTGAAAGAGTGGCACCCGGTGTGGACTTCTGCAGCTGTAAGCCCATGCTGCCTCAAAGTACGCCGTACTGTGCGTTCAGAGATTTCTCTTCTGCCTACCTTTGGTTGTAACGGGTTGCTATTTGATTCACTGTTGCCTTTCTATCTATCATCTCGAAACCAGTCTCCCATTCTCCTTTGAACCCTTCTTTGCATCAACATAGGCATTTCCCCCACCCAGGGGGACAGCCGCTCACGGATGTTTTTTTTTTTCTTTTTTCGGCTACCATTCTCTGTAAACCCTAAGAGATGGTTGTCTGCGTGAAAATCCAGGAGATCACAGCAATTCTGAAATACCTCACACCAGCCCTTCTGGCACCAACAACCATCGCCGACATTCAAAGGCACTCAAATCAACCTTTCTTCCCCATACTGATCGCTCTGGTTTTGAACTGCAGGTGATTGGTCTTGACCATCACGTCTACATGCCTAAATGCACTGAGTTGCCACCCCCCTGGCGCCATGTGGATTGGCTGAATTAGAAATTAAGTGTTAAAACGAGAGCAGGCTGGACACAGGTGTACCTAATAAAGTGGCCGTGAGGTGTATGTGCTCCCTGAGGAGTAGGAGCTCGCATAAACTGAAGCGTCCCTGTTCCCCTGTCGGCAACTCGTGCCATCTGCAAATCGCAAAGCGCCCGACGTCTATCCGCCGCGTCATGACAATGACTCGAGTACAAGCCAAGGGGGATTTTATGCAGCACATTTTTTATTGCTGAAAAACTCGGCTTAATATTTATACTCAGAGTAATACGGTACAATACATACCCAATATGTAGACAATGATATCCAGCAAGGCTGTCTTAATTTCTTAATGCATTAGGTATATCTTTACTGCAGTATATCAAAGTATAATTGAAAACATTAAATATTAGGCCGTGTTCACATGGCTTATTCACGGCGGATTGTGAGCCGGATTGTGCTCGCAAATCCGGCGTAAATAAGGGGCGGGACGGGTCGGGGTCGGAGCGCGGCGGGGGCACCGCTCCCCGGCCCCATAGACTGTCATCATCTACGCCGCGTACGCGCCGTAAATAATGTGCATGTCACTTTCTCCCCCCGCGGCGGATTCGCCGAGCGGGGAGGAGCGACGGAATCCACTGTTCTCTATGAAAGCAGTGGATTACCGTAATTACTCCGACGGATTGGCGCCGTACTGCAGCGCAAATCCGGCGCGGAGTACGGTGGCACACCGCGGACAAATAAGCCGTGTGACCGAGGCCTTACCGTAATAGTTCTCCTAAACGTAGTAGTAGTTTGGTAGTGTTCCTGCAAACTTCCATGGGTTTCAACTGTAGTTTTGGTCATACAGGTTGATACCATGTGTGTCATCTATACAGGCTGCACAACCAAAACTGTATCACATAACAGCAAAAAGCATTGTTAAAATACTACCTGCAATTGTAAGGGCATTATTAATATATATGAGTAATTTACCCATGTACAGTGCTGCTTGAAAGTTTGTAAACCCACATTCTCTTGAGATAGATGCCCTGACATTTTCCTTTAAAATTTGCTGCTATAATTCAGAATTCATTGTTTCATCAATGGCAGCAAACCAACCTTGCCCACATGCGGGAAACCAGGCCCAAACCATGATACTAACACCACTGTGTTTTACAGATGGTATGAGGTTTTAGGCCCCGTTCACACGGATGTTTTGCAAATGTAAAATCAAACTGCTCATTATTAGATATGTGTTTGGGTCTGTTTGGGGTCCGACAGATGGAGCCAAACATGTATCTAAAAGCGTATGCAAACACGACGTTTGAACATACGCTTAACAGTAGGTTCTTTGCATGAAGAATGCCTGCTGTGTAGCACGGAAAATTATTTCTACTTAAAGGGATTGTAATCACGGAGCAAGTATTTTTTTTTCACATTTTGCCTCACTTAGAATTTTTTTTTATTTTACCTGTATATTCTATGGTAATATGAATGACACCATTAGAAAGTACATCTTGTCCCGCAAAATAAAAGTACTCATCTGTCTGTGTAGATGAAAAAATAAAAAAATAAAAAGTTCTGGTTCTGGGAAGGCGGAGAGGAAAAAATGAATGTAAAAAAATAGGCTGCAGTGGGAAGGGGTTAAATAACACAATTCCATAGATAGGAGCATTATGAGCACAGCGATTCTTGTCTTGTGTGACTTTTCATATATATATATATATACTTATATAATATATATATATATATATATTATATATATATATATATATACACGCTGTGTTCCAAATTATTATGCGAATAATATTTTCTCTCATTTTCCAAAATTACCTATATGAATTGCAGTCATTGTAATTTTCCAGTCATCAAGTATTAGAGTATAATTGAAAGGTTTTTGAACAAACTGCCTATGATAACAGTATATTTTATAAAAAAAAAAATCAAAATGCATTCAAAATGCATGTTCTAAATTATTATGCACAGCAGTTTTCAACCTTTTCATTTTTATAACGAACCAAAAAATGGTCATTTGTGAAATTATAAGCATTAGCAGGTTATTACAAACTGAAATCAAACAGTTTTCAAGTCAAAACTTTATTCTAGGTGATGTTACATGTGCACATAGGACCCCTTGTTCGAAATGAGCTTCTGAATGATCTCGTCCATTGAATTTGTCAGGTTTAGAATGGTTTCTGCTTTGTTTTGCATGATGACAGAATACCCTCCCAGAGCTGTTGCTTAGATGTGAACTGCCTCCTGCCATCATAGACACTCCTTTTGATGATGCTCCAGAGGTTCTCAATGGGTTGAGGTCAGGGGAGCATGGGGGCCACACCATAAGTTTGTCCCCTTTTATGCCCATAGCAGCCAGAGATGCAGATGTGTTATTTACAGCATGAGACGGTGCATTATCATGCATGAAAATGATCTTGCTGCGGAATGCACGGTTCTTCTTCTTGAACCATGGCAGGAAGTGCTGTTTGAGAAACGCCACATACATTATGGAGTTCATCTTTACAACTTCAGGGATCCTAAAGGGGCCGACAATCTCTCTCCCCATGATTCCAGCCCAAAATATTACTCCACCTCCTCCTTGTTGGCACCATAGCCGTGTTTGCATCGGGTGTCCATCAACCAGCCATCCTCCACTCCATCCATTTGGACCATCGAGCGTTGCACGGCACTCATCGGTGAACAAAACAGTTTTGAAGTCAGTCTTCATATATTGTTTGGCCCACTGGAGCCGTTTCTGCTTGTGTGCAGTGGTTAGAGGAGGTCGACAGGATGGCTTACACACAGCTGCAAACCTCTGAAGGACCCTGCAACTTGTTGTTCGGGAGACGTTGGAGGCACCAGCAGCTTCAAAAACTTGTCTGCTGCTATGACAAGGCATTTTTGCAGCTGCTTTTTAACATGACATAATTGCCTGTTGGAAAGAGTCCTCAATTTTCCCTTATCAGCACGCACACGTGTGTGCCATGAATCAGCTACATACTTCTTGATTGTGTTATGATCACGATGAATTGTCTTGGCAATGTTGATTGTAGTCATGTCTTGACCTAAACACTCCACAATTTGTTGCTTTTCAGCAGCCGACACATCCTTTTTCTTTCCCATTTTGGCTGAAAATGTAGGCTACTTAATAATGTGGGACAGCCTTCTTAAGTAGTCTTGCCTTTAATTGGACACACCTGCCAAACTAATTAGCACAGGTGTCTGCAAATGCTTTCAGTGATATAAAGAGCCCTGACACACATCACCCTCAATGAGTTTAACTGACAAACAAAATAATTCTTACCTTATCACTCCTAAACACTTTTTGCATAATAATTTGGAACACAATGGTTTTTACATTATATATATATATAATATTATAATATATATATAATATATATATATTATATCTGTATATATATATATATATATATATATATATAGATAGATAGATAGATAGATAGATAATTGTTTTTTTACTGAAGTGTTTTTAATTGTGGATTTGTGTCTTCTGTTTATTATTTTATTTAAATAGTTAAACATGTGGTTATCTCACCGACCAGTAGCAGCTCTATGTAATGTTTACAGTGATTTAGTGACTGGAGCTCTGTGGTCGGTCGGTGCAGGATCAGAGCTCTCATTCACAGATAGCAGTGATCGCTGAGCATGGAGCTCCAGTCACTAAATCACTGCCAGCAGCACTACTGCTTCCTGACAGCACATGTTTCATTTACTGCGGGGGAGAGCAGCTTACCTGCACATATCAAGCTGCTCTGCCCCTTCCGTCTCCCCTATTGTTCTGATCCAGGAAGCTCTTGCTGTGCAGAGCCAGCTCTGCTAATACATCCCTGGCTCTATGTGATGCAGCGAGTCAGTCGCGTGGTGAGGGGGGCCTGCGGGGCCCCCCTGGCTCAGGGGCCCGGTCACAGGTGCAACCGCTGCGACCCCTGTTGCTACGCTACTGGGTAATGCTGCAATCTGTTTCATTCTGTTGAATTGTGATAATACTATGCAATATGGTGATAGGTAACGTCGTACTGCCCTGCAAGTAATTTCCACAAAGGCATTTCATTCCTGATCTGACCTGCTTCAGCTCTTAATGTGCTCAAAAGGGGGCATGTATGATTTTTTTTGAACTGCATATCATGTGATCCAGCAGACTGACATCACCATGCCTTTCACCGCAGTGTGCTCTCTCTAGTCAAACACATGTCTTTTGATGTAAAGAGTGGTAAGTAGCTACAGTGTAGCTGAGTGACTATCACTTCTGCCTTCCAACATAG